>CATIWR010197595.1:0-61079 GCA_949677035.1 Omphalea diandra
TGTGTGTCTTTTATTATATTATATATATATATATATATATATATATATATATATATATATATATATATATATTGAATTAATCAGTTTAAAATATAAAGATAAAGTGTATGTAAAATTTTTATATGAAAACCACTTTTTTAAAGTAACAAAAACTTATACTTTAATAAATAAAAATTAGGTAATTAAGAATCAATATTTTATGTAAAAAAATGATTTTCATATTTTATTATATTATAGAATCAATAATCTTGCATATCTTGTCTCACAAAAATTTTTTTTTGAAAGGATTCTTTTTACTTTTTAAAGTAGTTGCTTAAAGTAAAATGTGAGACTAAGTTAATAAAAATATAATCATATTACTTAAAGTAAAATGTGAGACTAGGTTAATAAAAATATAATCATACTCTATAATAAAATTTTTTTGTGTATAATAGTTACTTAAGTATATGGTATTTAAAGAGAAAATAATTATACCTCAAAAAAAAAAGTAGAAGAAATATTTTTCATTCCGTAACTAAATTAAAAAAATGTGTTAGTTTCTGAAAAATAATTATATTATACATAAAATAAATTCAAGTAATTTTAAAGTTGAACTTTACAAAAGAACATGAAACAAATAATTTTTTATAAATTAGTTAATTACCTAAAATGTGGTAATTTAACAAAAAAAAAGTTATCCTTTAGAAAGAAACAAATATAATTATTTAAAAGTATAATTACTTAACATAAATGCTGAAAATTTAAAGGAAACAATAATTGTACTTTATAGAAAATGAAAGCACATGCACTTTTTTCGTAAAGTAGTTAGCTAACATATGTTGTGACAATTTAGACACAAATTGTAATTTAGGAAAAGAAAATGCGTATGTAAGTTTTATAACATAATTATCTAAAAAAAAAGTGTGATAATTTAAAACTAAATGTATTTAAAAAACAATAACATGAATTTTTTTACAAATTAATATTTGATTTAAAGTGTGATAATTTAACAAAAAAATATTGACACTTCAAAAACAAAATCAATCATATATAATTTTTTTTACCAAGCTAGTTAATATAAATTATGCAAGTTAATATTGAGAAAAAATAAATCTAGCATATCCTTTTACGTAAATCACCTAGTTAACATAAAGTGTAGAAATCTAAAAAATAATGTGTACTTTATATTAAAAAAAAACACGTATGTTTTTTAAAAGCTAATTACTTTATCAAAGTAAAGCTAGTTACTTTATCCAAGTGTGATAATTCAATAAAAAATTATTGTACAACAAAAAAAAAACATATATTATTTTTTTAATATATTCAGTGTAGACAAGTTTTTAAGAAAAAAAAAGTTTTCTTATAAATATTGATAACATGATGAGAATGTTATTCTTTATATAAAGTGAGTATTTTATTTTTATATATGAAAATGAGAAATTAAGAATGTTAGTTTAATTTCAGTAAAATGCTTAAATATATTTTAATGTAATTTTAAAAGTAATAATGCGTTAAACATCTTGTAATGATAACAATCTAAGAAGGGATGAAATGATTACAGTCTCTTTGAAAGGTTTTTTTTTATGCCAATTAATGATGTAAAATCTAACTTACAATTCAATAAACTCTTAAAGAGATAAAAGAAAAGAAAAAGAAAATTCAATACAAAGAATTTATAGTGATTCGATCAACAATACTTACATTCACTCTCTAAGTCATACTTATATTTTCATTATTGTTTTAAGGATCAAATGCAAGCTCTCCTTTTTTCAGGCTCAAAGATTACTTATCACGCTCTTTTTCAAGGGCTTAAAAGAGAATAATCCACCTTGGCGCTCTTATGAACTAAACACTAACTTTAACAGTCTTATAAATGAATGACTTTTAGTAAGCATTTAGGCCTCTAAAATAGATAGTAATATACAATTAGAGTTTAAGAAAGTTTACTCTCATGAACTCTTAGATTGACTACAAATTATCACAAAACTCATCAAACATACAAAGTTTTCTTAGACTTTTTCAAAACTCTAACTTTGAATGTTCGTATGAAGGTCTTTATATAAACAAAACTCTAAAAACTAACCGATAAATACAAAAGAATTATCATGTCA
Organism: Omphalea diandra; assembly: GCA_949677035.1. Lineage (NCBI taxonomy): Eukaryota > Viridiplantae > Streptophyta > Magnoliopsida > Malpighiales > Euphorbiaceae > Omphalea > Omphalea diandra. The sequence continues at coordinate 2,091 of CATIWR010197595.1, forward strand.
ATTTTTGAAAATATAGTTGTTATGCTCCTTTAATGTCATTGGAAATCCTTCATAGTCGTTGAAAGTCCAATGGACTTAAAATGCCTTCTGCAAGGGGTGAGCAAACGGGCAATTCAATTCAGTTTTTTACCAAATTTTAATAAATCGAATTTTTTATATTTATAATCGAACTGAAATTTTTGAAAAACCGAATTAACTGAACCGATTAAATCAAAATTTATGTGTCTATGAATCGAACCGAACCGATCTTATAAAAGTTCGGTTCGATTTATTTCAATTAAATTACATGTATTTTAAATATGGTTCGATTCAAATTGGTTTGATTTATTTATTACTTCGGTTAATTTGATTTTTTCGGTTTTCTATCTAAAAAATCGAACCGAAAACCAAAATTTTTTAAAATTATAACCGAACAAACCGATTTTATTAAAAGATCAAATCGAACTGAATCGAACCAGCTTGGTTCGGTCAGTTTTTTCGATTCAGTCCGGTTTTTGCTCACCCCTACCTTCTACGTTAGGTGTTGGACTTCAATAGTAAATGTTGAGCTTTTTTGCCAACAACAGTTGGATTTCTCAACCTGTTGAAATGTTTTCAATAGGCATTGAATCCTCCAATAGTCATTCCTTTAGTTATCAAATTAGACAAAATAGTTAGAATGCTTATTGAAAACCTTTTTAACGGATCATTGGTGATGTCCCACTTGAAATGCTTCCCATGATCATTGATATGTCTAACTCAGCTTGTTTTCACTTTGTTTTTATTTATAATCTTGTACCCTTTTTGGCTTTTCTATTTATGGATATCTTTAATAATTGGCTCATATTCAAGTCTGCTCCATTGAGATATGTTTTATTTTCATCTTAAGGGATGTGTTTTGAAGATATCCAAAAGCATTTTAAGGGATCAAACATTCTTCCTGTGCTTTAGATGTACATTTCTTCTTAGGTATTTTATCATCATCTTTAGAAGTATTTAAGGGGTCAAATATTCTCCTCCTACATCTTCGAGTATTTGGTTTTCCTTAAAGCATTACTCGTAAAATGTGCTTTGTCTTAATTTTTAAAAGCATTTTAAGGAGTCGATCAACAATATCCCTAACCAAAATAAAACAAAGTCCTATAAGCACAAAAACTCAAATGTCTTGATTAATTTTTGAAAATTTTATTATTATTTAAAACATATCATTCAATTAGATAGTTAAGATAAATATCTTATTAACCTTAAGATCAAATGATCAACAAAATGTATAATGAGCATAAGAATTTCTTTTAACTCATATTTATATTTAAAATTTTATTTGTTTGAATTACACTAAATTTCATGTATATACGCTTATATTTATATCAATGAGAAATATGATAAGTTAATTATTGATAGTAATTAATTCATTATTTATTTTATACTTTCAATTATTTTTAGTCCTTATCTTTGATTTTTAATATAGTAATTTTTATGTTTATTGATTTTTATTCCTTTTTTATTTTGTCAAACTCAATTTATATTTTAAAAAATGAATTATGAAATTTTATCTTTTATTATGAGTATATTTAAAATTTTTATTATGTTTAAAATTTTTTAAAATTTTATTAATTTAAAAGATTTACTTGCTGATTTTTTTTATTTTACTTATTTTTAAGGTTGGCATTATTCTTTTTCAATTTAGGATTTATTTTCTCGCTTGGAAACGTTTATATTTAAAATATTTTTTAATCTTATAAAAAGTATCTCACCACTTATTATTGTTTGTTTTAAAATAGAAATGCTTGATGCTTGTCCAATACTTTTTCATTGGAATGCCTACCTGGGCATTTGAATTATTTTTCTCATTATTAAAATGCTTAATTATCAAAATTCGATTCATGCATGCATTGAGTTTTAATATTTTTGTTCTTTCAACCTTATAAAAAGAAGTTACGTTGATGAGATTATTGAGTTTTATGGTGTTACATTATCGTAGAAATGTAAGAGTGATAGTTCAGTCAAAATCAAGTATTGAATTTTAAATTTGAATTCATTCACAATTGATGGATAAGTCCTATCCAATAAAAGAGATACAATGTAACTACGAAAGGATATTTATTGAATAATTACACAAAATTGTTAATTTTTTAATATAAAAGATAATTATAGAAAATAAATAATATCACTTTTCACATATATGTTCAAGAAAAACATATAAAACTTTTTCTACGATTTCTTTGTGAAAAATGGAAAATTTAAGTCATGAAAACATGAATGATAATCCATATGTGACATCATTTTTTGATTAGTTGATCAATTCGAAAATTTAAATCACCTTTACTTTTGAAAATTGACAATTTATTATAAAATTTATTTTGTAATAATTGGATTAATAAAAAATTAGTGGAGGTGTTGGAGTGGAAGTGTTTGATTTATAAAATTGTTTTATGTTTGGATTTGAGGTATAGAAGTTGAATTAACTGGTTTTAAGAGTTTGTTAAACTCATCCAAACTCACTCCAATTCATATATTGGAACACTCCAAATTAGGGTGTTTTCATGAGTTTTAAACTCAAACTATTCTTTTTCATTTTTATCATCTCAAATACAAATATAATTTAACGCTTTATTTCCAAACTAAACTTATCAATTTCATTTCATTAATAACTCTTTCAATCTTTTATAAACTTTCAATCCAAATAGACCCTTAGATAGGTTGGTTTTGGGGTTGGTGAAACCCTCTCAAACTTGACCAATGACCATCTCCATGTGCTCGTTCATGATGTATGTGTCTTTGTTTATGAAAAGTTCATACCTTTTGTTTTTTTTTTTTTTTTTTTTAATTTTTTGGGGTTATAATTTCAAATGGTGAAGTTTAAGTTTTTTTAGATATTAAGATTATTAACTATAAAAATGTAATAAAATAAAACTTCGATTCATAATACATCGAGCAATACTTATAGAAAAAGCATTAAATGAGTGTACTTGTTAAGATATAAATTACTTTTATTAATTCGATTAGAGAAAATACCGTAAAGAGTTTTCATTACTGTGTCATGAAGATCATATGTGGATGCGGTTAAAGGTAGAGAGAAAAATGTAAACAAAGTAGGAGGAACAATATATCGTCAGCCAGACTTTGCTGGATAAGACAAATGCAGATGTAGAATACCTACTGAGTGGTACTGTATTTCGACATCCCTCTAAGATGGAGGGTGGAGATAAGCTTTGTGAGCAGGACAGAGAAGACAATATTGAACAAGACAAGGTGGATTCCATTTTTCCTAAGATCCAAGCAAATATTGATAGTGACATTGAATATAGTTTGCCAAGGAGTAAAAAATTGAAGAAGAAGAAGAAGAAGCTAAAGCCGAAGTCTGCTACGAGTAAGAATGCATCTAAAAAAGTCAAGAAGAAGAAAAGAAAAATACCAATTGAACAAGAAAATGATTATTCGAGTGAGCAAGCATTAGTGGACGATAGAGGTGTAGATGGGGGAGAAGAGTGCGTTCCAAATAGCGTGGATAACAATATGGTGGTAGATGAACCTGAAATTGAAGCTAGGAAAACATGGGAACTGGGAATTACACTTGGGCTTGCTGACACAGGGAATGACCAAGAAATTCTGGAAAGATTGAAGGCAATTGAGGATCATTGTGGTGTAACAAAGAATGGCTTGAACATTTCGCGATCACAACCTGATTAGATGTCGATATTGTCTTGAAATGTGAGGAGGAATGCCCCGGCAGAAAGGAAGGCTATTCACAGATGGATCAATGTGAAGAACGTACGATTTTGTGTTCCTATAGAAACTAAAATGGAAGCTTTCTGTGATCGAGGGGTAAGAACTTTGAGGGGCAATGATAATTTTGATTGGAGATGTTGTATTGCGGTTAACGGGGCTGGTGGCATTGTGGTCATATGGGACAAGGATTTCTTTAGTATGTCTGATGTAGTTATCAATCAAAATTGGATTGCCACTTATGGTAATCTACAGTGTAAGTCTCTTGACTGTTGTATAACTGGAGTATATCGTCCATCTACAGAGGTGGGTAGGAATGAGCTATGGAACGAGATTCTGAATGCAAAACTAAACTCTATGGTACCTTGGTTACTAATTGGGGATTTTAACGAAATAAGTGAAGCTGCAGATAGAAGCATCAAGTCTGTATCACGTTCGGGAGTCGAATTTTTCAATAATTTTTTGCTGAATAATGGTTTTCAAGAATTAAAGTTGATGGGAAGAAGTTTCACTTGGGGTAATAAGGTTGGTTCTAGTCATATGGATAGAGCTTTTGCAGAAATGGAGTGGTTTACAGTTTTCAATGGATTATGTGTTAAAGCCCTCAGAAGAGGTATTTGAGATCACTCTCCCATCCTCATTGAAACATCGGTGGTTAATTGGGGTGGGAAGCCGTTTAGGCTGCTGGATTGCTGGTTTGATTACCTTGAGTGTAAAAAACTTGCAAAAGGTTGGTGGAGTAATATGAGGTGTACTAGTCAGGATGCAATTATAAAAAACCTCAAGATGTTGAAAGAAATATTGAAGAAGTGGAATTCTGACGTTTTCGGCAACATAAATAATGACATTCCACGTATTGAAGAAGGGATCGATGCGATTAATATGGAAGCTGAATCTAGTACACTGGGAATTGGCAGAATTGAAAGAAAAAGATTTCTATGGACAGCTATATGGGATGGATATCACCAACAAGAATGTTACTGGAAATATGTTTCTCGGGTTAGGTGGCTCAAGGTTGGGGATAAAAACACGGAGTTTTTTCACACGACAGCGTCCTTGAGGAAGAACAAAAATGAAATCAACGGAATTAAGGTGAATGGAAGATGGATTTCTGATCCAAAGGTAGTTAAGAAAGCAGCGGTGAACTATTTCAAGTCTTTCTATGCTTAAGATGAATGGAAGTGTCTAATGTTTCATGGTCTGAATTTTAGACAGTTATCTCATGAAGATAAGCAGAATCCTGCACTACCTTTTACAGTGGAAGAGGTAAAGGCTGCAGTGTGGAGTTGTGATGGTGGTAAGGCGCTGGGACCGGTTGGTTTCACTTTCAATTTCATTAGGAAAATATGGGATGTGGTGTGCAAGGATTTCGTGATACTTACTGAGGAATTTTTTAAAAATGTTTTTTACCGGATAAGGTGCTCTCAACATTTTTTTGCTTAATTCCGAAAAATGAAATGCCCAATGGCTTCACTGACTTCAGACCTATTTCATTGATTGGATGTCTGTATAAGGTCATTCCCAAGATGTTATCTATCAGGTTAAGAGGTGTGGTCGGTTCCATTGTGAATAAATGTCAATCAGCTTTTATACAGGGCAGATATATTCTGGATGGTATCATAGTGGCAAATGAAGTAATATATTCAGTCGAGCAGCAAAAGTAGTGGCATTGTTTTGAAACTTGATTTTGAGAAGGCATACGACTCTATTTTGTGGAAATATATGCTGAAGGTGATGGAACTTATGGGTTTTGGTGATAAATGGCTGTTATGGATGAGGAGTTGTATTTGCCAATCGTCAGCATCAGTTTTGATCAAGGGGGCGCCTTCACAGATGATGGAACTTATGGGTTTTGGTGATAAATGGCTGTTATGGATGAGGAGTTGTATTTGCCAATCGTCAGCATCAGTTTTGATAAAGGGGGCCTTCACAGAATTCTTTGAAATACAAAAGGGACTGAGGTAGGGTGATCCTCTGTCACCTTTCCTCTTTACTTTGGCACTGAAGGTATCAGTTTAAGGCTTACGAAGGCGGAGAAATAGGGATTCTTTCGAGGTTTGGAAATTACAAAGCATGGTACTTCCATTCCATTCCTTTAGTGAGCTGATGACACAATAATTTTCAGCAGGAACAATGAGAATGATTTGGCAAATGTTAAATGAATTTTGAAGTGTTTTTACCTGATATGAGGGCTGAGAGTTAATTTCCACAAGAGCTCAATCAGTGGAATTGATGTAAGTGTAGATAAGTTAGATGAGTATGCGAGTCGGTTGGGTTGCAAAGTGGCTACGCTACCAATAAAATATTTGGGACTTCCTCTTGGAATAAATCCAAGGAGAACGAAGACATAGGATCCGGTTGTGGATAAATTCAAGAAAAAATTAGCGGTGTAGAAAGGTGAGATGGTGTTTAGAGGGGGTCGGCTTGTCCTTATAAAATCGGTTTTAAACTGTCTGCCACTTTATTATTTATTCCTTTTTAGAATTCCTTCTTCGGTTGCAAAGACTCCAGTGAAAATTCAGAGGAATTTTTTGGGATGAAATTGTAAAGGCTAAACAGGTGGGTGGTCTGGGTGTAGGCTCGATAGTTCCTAAAAACAGAGCAATGTTGTTAAAATGGGTGTGGAAATTCGTGGAAAAATCAGAAACATTATGGAAGAGTGTGATTAAAGAAAAGTATAGTTCGTTGGAAAATAATGGTGTTCAATCGAGGAATACTTGAGGATACAAAACTTTTTGAGATAATCCTGTACAGAATTCATTCTCGGGTCTCAGTTAATTTCTCTATGACTGTGACCGAGATAGATAAGACAGTTATCATCTTCCTTCAAGGCAGCGTGAGGTACGTTTCCCCTTATCGAATATTGAGACTGTTGCTTATGAATTTAAATGGAAAACTGCTGCAATGTATGATGAAGGTAGAAATAGAGTGTGTGTTGGGGGAGTTTTAAGGAATGTGGAAGAAAATATTGCTGCTATGTTTTATTCGTTGATGGATAATATGGATTTGAGTGTGGTCATAATTCACGCTTTTGTTAAAGCGTTTGAGAACTCCAAATCTTCCATTTCTGTAGAGTATTATGACTTTGAGATGGCAACATCAGTTAAAGGGGTTGTAGAGTGGTGTAGAGGCGAGGTATGGAATGCAAATTGGGAAGCTTGGAATGAAGTTATTAAGCTGAAAGAGATGGTACAGAGTCGTAAAAAAGTTGTTTTTCGACTCATCAGCGTAGAAGAGAATATGTCTACAGTAAACATAGCTAAAAGAGCAACTGAAAAGGGAGGAGATTTTGCTGCTTTCTTTTGAACTTTCGTTAGTTTGATAATAGAAAATTCAATTTTCATTTTAGTTATTAATTTATATAAAAATCGATTATCATAAAAATGGTAATCAAAATAATTAATTTTCATTAATTAATATATAAAAATAATTTTATTAAAAAATATGTAATATATAATTATTTTTAATAATAATATATAATCATAATTATAAATTTGATTGATAATAAATAGATTAATAGATTTTTAAAATTAACAATAATAGTAATTCAGTTATGATCGTACCAAAATTTTTAATTTTAGTTATCCTTAATTTTCACTTTAATTTAGTTTGGCCCAGATTTTCTTTTGCCGAGGTCATGATTATAAGTTCATTATTTTCGCTAAACAACAGCAAAACTTTATATATATTATTTTGGAGAAAAAATTGAGTTTGGGTGGTAATATTGACACCTAAATTTATGGTATTCCCATGTTTTAACCTTTTTATTATTATTATTATTTTTTTGGTGGGGGGATGTGAAATTTGATTAAGAGAGTACGAGTTTTACATCAGAGGACAGAATTCCTGCAATTTCATGGGGAAATTCTTCAACAAAAAACATATCCTGATCAAAATACAAAATTAATTGGGGCTAGCAGACCTAAAAATTCAAGAAAGGACAAATGATATAAAAAAAAATCTAAATCTTTTCTATTTTTCATTGTTGTATCTAAATCTTTCAAACACTTAGTTATATTTAAAGTTGTTCAAATTTAATCAAAATTAAGGTGAGACGTTTATCTCATTTTTTGAAATTATTATTATTATGACCACTTTAAAAATATTATATTTTTTATTTTCAATTTTTATTATCTCAAATGGGAAAGAAAAGTGTGTAAAATTTTAATTGATAATAAAATAATAAATTATTTTTAAAAAAATTAAAATACATTATTTCCCTTTTCTTTTTTTTTTTTTTTTTCGAATAGCACTCATATGCTTGTGGTTTGGTATAACTCCCTAAAAAAAAGGAATTTGATCTACGGATGGCATTATACCACACGTTTAAAATCATGAACTGTACTATACACACAGGTTGTCTTAATTATAATATATTATTAGTTTAATTTGTACTTCATCATATATTTTTAATCTAGAGTAATGTTCTTCTTGTTGATTAAAATCATATTATGACAGTAAAAAAAAAAAGAAAAAGATAAAGGAAAGATAAAATAACATTTACAACAATTCATCATAAAGCATCAAATGATCCTCTCATATGTCCCACCCTAGATTTTAATTTTAATTTTTTTTTAAAAAAAAGGACATTCACAAGCAGAATAGTGAGTTCCTAATAATAAAGCCTCTTTAAGTTATTTAATTTTTCTGGGGACCTGATTTTCAATCCATTCATACCTAATACATAAATTCCTTTCTGTTTTATACCGTCAGTCATTTAAAGACAATTAGTCTGATTTCATCTTTTCTATGTTGGTGATGAAAAAATATTCTTAAGTGATAGAGTAAATGGCTTTGCTTAAGTAATCATTAATCAAAATCAGTATCATCACAGTGATTAATCATCTTACATTTTGACCATAAACGTTACGAAAAAGGCACCTCATGTATGATTAATAAAAATTACTACCATTACAGGGAAAAGCTTTTAATAATAAAAAAGAGGGTAAGGCAATCAATTAGTAGCATTTATCAACCCAATTTTTCTCCTGAACCGACAATACATCATCGGTCCAAAAATCCCAAATGAAGAGATTAAAAAAAAAATTTTGTTCATAAATGTGAAATTAAAAAAAAAAAAAAACAATCCGAGTCTAAAAATTTTTTTTTAAAAAAGAGTAAAATTAACAATAAAAAAGGAAATATAAAATTCCACGTATTTTTACAATTTATAGATTATAAGAAAACAAGACAACACCGCACGCGGATCAAACACAAGCAACTCGCCGTTCTCCCCACTCACAGAGTCAACCTCTATCCGCCCATCAAACAACGAGTCAAACTGAATCCGCCTCGACACCCGACCCGCAACCACCCGACAAACCACCATCGCTCTCATCCCGCAACCCCCTCCAGCGCTATCATGGGCCCGACCGCTACCAGAAAACGTACAAATCGCGGCGCCCTTCCCTCCAGGAAAAACCCACGTCCCTACACGCTCCTCATGCACACCTCCAGTGACGCCCAAACAGTAGAACCGCATCATCTCGTTCCCGTCGGCAACGCACCGCGCATTCTCCTCCCACGTCGTCCCTACAGATAATAACCCGGCACGTGTTTTAACCGCGTCGCGATACTCCTCGAACCGAGATACGGTTCTTGGGCCGTTATGGACTTTGAATATCATTTCGATCCGGCCCGGGAAGGACTTGTTGCTCCAGCTGGAGTGGAATATTATCTCCACGACATTACGGGAAGGATGACCGTCGGGCAGCTCGGTGAGGGCAGGGAAGAGAGGGTCGGCAGAACGAGGAGGAGGAAGGGGAGGAGCGGAAGAAATGGGCTTGGGGTCGAGCTTGAGCTTGGGCTTAGGCTTGGAGGAGGGCCCGCGGTGTCTGGTGGAGGTGTGGATGACGTCTTTGATGCTTTGAGCGGTTTTTCTACAGGTGAAAGTGGGGAGTATGACGTCTTTGACTGCTCTTGATTTGCATTGGAGAGATTTCATCTTCATCCATCCGCTCGCCATTGATGTCATCCACTTTCTCTCACTGGCTGGTAGAGTTTCTCTCTCTAGAATGGTGTGGATTCATTGTTCTTTGAAATTCCTTTTTGGGTGCAAAGCAAAGACTGGAATAGAAGGGCCATAGAGCGATAATAAATGGTGTCTGGTCACTGTAATTATGAAATGACGGTTATGGGCATTGTGGATTTATGAGGTGGCGATCCATTTACACGTTTACAGCTGCAAATGCTGACTGTGAGCTGAGGGTAAATAATGGAAACAAAATGTTAATCAACTTTTACTTTATTGATGCACTACTTTTACTACTAATACTAAAGTTGCCTATAAAATTATAAATTATTATTCATCTGCTGGACTAATTTGCTGGTAATCTAATATTAAGTGCTTATTTTATAATACATAAAGTTAAATCTTAAATATTAATAATTGTATTTTTAAGTATTTTTTTTGTAAAAAAAACAAAATATTGCTACCAACTTTTAATCAATATGATACACATTTTCAATGACTTTTTAGGAAAGTAGGGTGATAATATGTTGTTTCTTTTTTTGGCCATATTTCAAATTAGCATAATCTATGTGCAAAGGCAAGATTTTATTTTACTTTTTAAATATTATTTTTACTTTGTAATTGAACTATATTTTTATTGTTTAATAATCGAAATAAAATGTATATTCAATATTCATTGATCGGATTATTAAATAACTTATGCATATATTTTGAGATAATAAATTTAATGTTACTTAATATAAAGAAAAATATGTAAAATATCAATATTTTTTTAAACTTTCAAAGTTAAGAGATGAACATTTAACCTTCTTCTTATTAAGGAGGATTATTTCAGCACTCTTGATGCTTTGATTTATCAAATTTATGTCTATTAATTTTTAGTCTTTCTATTATGGATTTAGATTTTTAATGTAAGAGCATCGCTTGCCTTTTATGTAAGTTTTTTTCCTTTTGAGCAAAAAAAAAATAAAATTATTACTTATGTTTTGTTAAAAAATGAAAGAAAAAATATAGTGATTATGTTTTGTTAAAAAATGAAAAAAAAATATAGTGAAAAAAAATCATATTATCTTCAATATGAAATGCGTGAAGTGTTGTTTTTGAATTAGATAAAGTAGAAATAATGAGTGAAAAATGTTACATTTTAAAAAATTTGATTTTTATATTCAGCATGTATTGGCGGATAAATTTAATAATTTTCAAAATAAAATTTAATAGTTTTAAAAATAAAGAATCTATGTATATTATTTTCATATAAAATATTAAAGTATTACCTTCGGAAAGGGAGTTATCTTTGTTTCAAAGAAGATATTTAAGTTTTGTCATTTGAACGTTAAAATTAAATTGTAGTTATAGTTTTTAAATTTATAATAAAAAATTATTTATATATTTCATTTTTACACGAAACATTAAAGCATTATTGATAAAATTTTCATAAAAAATTCACTAAGGCATTTCTATTGAGAATTGAATAAATTATTAATATATGGTTATAATTTGTAATAAATCCTTCGGACTAACAATTTATTTTATAAAAATAATTACCTCATGTGTATTTCTTGTCAAATTTTTTAAAAAATATATTTCAAATAAAAGTCCTAATGTATTTTTTCCAATAAAATTTATGTGAATTATTTATGTATGAAGTGTTAAAGAATTATCATCAAATAGGAGTTATATTTGTTTAATTACAAATAGAATTTATGAGAATTATTTTCACATTGACTGTTAAAGAATTATCATCAAATAAATGTTATATTTTTTTTTAAAAAAAATCATTCACTGAGACGTTATCATTTGAGTATTACAAAAATGATTAAGTTGTGACTCAAAGGAAAATGTAAGAGATTAAGAAATTATCATAAAAATAATTAATAATACATTTTCATTACAATAATCATTAAATTAAAAAATGTTTATCTCATGTACATATTTCCTTGTATTCTTAAAAGGACTATATATCACATATATGATCCGATATATTTTCTTTAATCGTATTAAAAAAATTATATTAATTTTTTACATGAAATGCTAAAGAATTATTATTTTTTAGAAAAAATAGAGGTTACATTTTTTAAAAAAAATATATTCACTTAAACATTGTCATTTGAGTATGAAGGAAATCATTGAGATATAGCTATAAAACTATTAATAACGATGGACTACAAAATTATTATAAAAATAAATAATAATAATAATTTTTATTGAAATAATCATGAAATTGAAGTTATCATTAAAAAAGATTTTTTTTTTTAAAAAAATTCATTAAACATTAGTATTTGAGTATTAATGAACTTATTAAGGTATGGTTACAAAATAATTAGTAGTGAGATATTAAAAATTCATAAAATAATAATTATTATTAATTTTTCATTAAAACAATCATTCAATTTGAAAGTGGTTACCTTATATGAATTTTCTTTTATACTTCTTTAAAATATATGTCAAATATATGCCATATATTTAATGTATAGATATACCTCTTATATATATATATATATAACTTACAAATAAATTAGTAATTATTTCTAAAATTAATATAAAATTAGCAAAGGATTTGAATAATTTCTAAATTAGCAACGAATTTAAATCTATTGTTGATTTAGCAATCCCTTGCTATATTAGTAAGAAATTAAATCCATTTCTAGTTTAGCAAGGGATTTTAATCCATTACTAATTTAGCAAATGGATTCCCTTGCTAATTTAGTAAGGAACATAAATCTGTTGCTAAATTAGTATCATTAAATTCATTGCTAATTTTTTACTGAAAATTTAGCAAGGAGTGAAATATCAACAGATTATTTCCATTGCTAATTAAGATTAGCAACGGATTTTTTCATAGTGTATATATATATATATATATCACTATGAAAAGAGATACTTTGAAAGTAGATATTTTGAGTATTCAATTACTACCGAAGTACCGGCATGATGGCTTTAGTATGATGGTGTTTTGTCAAATTCTTATTTGTCTTAAAAAAAGAGTTAGGCAAGGTTTGCAGGCTAATAAAAAAGCCTTAATTTGGCGGTTTAGGGATATTAATGTGACTTCTTATTGTGAATTTATGAGAGATGACCCTGAACGGCTTTCTGCGTTAAATGCCAACATTAACCTCTTTAGATATAAAAAATACAATGAAGACGATAATACCTAGATATTGATTATCTGGAGATGCACACTACATATTAGAGAAATTTTCTGTTATCTACCCAGCAAGAAAATATTATCCTTTAGCTAATATTAGTTAAGTGTTTTCCTCCATTGAAAGGTTCAAAATTAAAAATTTTGGCTGCTCTCATCCTTAAATATTCAAAATAAATAAATTAATCAACACAAATGTTCAATTTTTGAGGATGCTACAAAATCAACTTCAATGGTACAAAACTTTTACGGCTAATAATAAATTTTAGCAAACATGACAAAGGCACAAATTTTCCCAGTTTCCATTTTCATACATACCTTGCTGTTGAATAATTTTGTTATAGTAGTTCCTAATATGATTTGGTTTTGCATATATTTGATCAATTAAATCCATGATCTACGATATATGAGTTTTGGTGTCATTGTACCATAGCTCCCTGGTCACAAAAACTTAACATTAGCATGAAAATGAGAGTTGGTCAGCACTCAATCTAGTGAAGTAATTATCCATTAAAGGCTGTAGAGGTCTGCCATCTGATTTTTTTTTTCAATGCTTTTATGGCTTTGTTGCTTCTTGAAATCAAAGGAAGCAAATAATAAATACTTACTACTGTTTATTATAGGTGAGGCTGAAGTTTCATTGCAATAGGAAAACCCTATACACCCGAGTTTTAGTTTTTGTTCTCTTATATACAAATCAATTCAGCACTAAATGGTTTTTTTTTTTCCGAAAAATATTGCAGATATTTATTATATTGTAAGCACTTGATTACTAATTTTGTATTTAATTATTCTAAAATGTCAATTTTTTTCTTTGAAAGATATTGAATTTGAACTATATAAGAAGATTTTTTTTTTTAATTTTAAAGTCCATTCTAAATAACTTGGAATTCTTTACTCTTTATGATGCATAAAAAATAAATCAGCTAATTTTTATTGAATTTTTTTTCTTTATTTTGCAGATGTGTCAACGTTCTGAGAACTGATATTCGTAGATTTAACATCACACTAAATTTCAAATTTTAAGATATTATACTTATGAATTTTAACTATTTTATGTCAGACCATTATAACAAACTTTTCATAATTTTCTAAACTTAAAATATTTACTAGTTTATCTTATATTTCTTTGTGCATATGGTTAAAATTTATTACTCCCTCTGTCTCAATATTGTCCCAATATTATAGATCATATTTTCTTTTTTCAAAATCTTAAAAAATAAGTCACTTTTTATATTTGGATATTGGTTTAGTTATAAATTGTCAAATTACACCTTAATTAATTGTCAAATATATCTACACTAATAATTAATCTTTCTTAATTGCTTTACATTGCAAGTTTCTATACCTTTTTCTTTTATCCTTTTAATATTATGTGATTAATGAGATTTTACCATGAATGAAAAATCATCTTATATATTGCCAACTTTAAATAAATATAAGTATTTTTTTACTAAATTTCATAAAATTTAGTGCATTACAATAAATAGTATGAAAGGACATTTTAGTAAAAAGAGTAATTATTAACGAACAAATCCTAACTTTCTTAATCCTTATATAAAAAAAATGACCTATAATATTAGGATGGAGGGAGTATATAACTTTGTGATAAATTTAAAATTGTTATTTATTAAAGGACATACTTAACCAAACTAACCATTTCATCAGTCATCACAACTATGAATGCTAACTAACTTGATAGGTAAAATAATTAATTTGGTATCATCCATCCTTATAAGATATATGAAAGATTGAAGGAAAAATTATAAATTTGGTGTATGAATTTTTTTTATTTTGGTGTTTAGATATTTTTTTTATTCAATCAAGCGTTTGAAGGAATAAAATTATTTTTAATATAGTCTTTTTTTGAATCAATGGTTGTTTGAGTGCTTAGTAAGCAAAATGAGACTCGTTTTATTACTCTGTAGGATGACACACATAGTCTAGAGATAAGAAAGGAAAAAAATGAAAATGCCCCTAGTGACTCCTCATATAACCCTTAGTGCTCTTAGAAAGAAAAAGGCATTTTCGTTTATTTTTTTTCTTTTTTATCTCCAAACCATGAAGTATCATCTACGTGGTAACAAAATGCGTGTTACGTTACTTACAAAGCATTCAAATAGTCGCTTTGATAGGATAAAAGTATCACATTAAAAATGATTTTACTAGTTCAAACACTTGATTAAATAAAAAAATTATTTAGACACTAAAATAGAAAAAAATTTAAAAATTTTAGACACTAAATTTGTAATTAACGTTAAGATTGAATACTGTCATTCTCAAACTAAGAGTGATGTTACACTGATGAAGTTCATTTGGATCTATGAGGGTGTTATTGTACTTTTGACCATTTTACTAATGAAGATTATAATTAATATTAATGATCAATGACATAAATTCTTTTAAAATTTCAAACTTTCGATTCCTAAATGGGATTATATAATATCTTTTTATAATCAGCTTCTACTATTATTATTGAATTAATCTGATTTAATTCAGGCTGGATGAACTTGATCCAAATAGCTTTTTCCAATTAAGAAAAAGAGTAAACGGTCATTTATTTTTTTTAAAAAAAATTGATAATGCTTAAAAGGAAATTGGTAAGGGCCCATAAATATGCAGTATCATATTTGTGGAGGTGCAAGAATCATTCCACGTCCAATTTTGACCATTATAAAAGTAGTGGAATTTTATTTTCAAGCATATATACATATATTGATTTTCTTGCACAACTAAAATAATGTCAAGATGACCATACGTGGAATCTTTTTATTTTTTTTAGGAAAGAGATTCACGGGAGTTTGAAAGCGAGTACAGTTGAGTGGGAATAGAAGAATAGAAAGAGAGAATGGAAACTGCCAGAGAAAGAGAGTGAGTGTGTGCGCACAAGAAATAATGTATCTAAAAAAAGCACTGAAATTTAAACTAGTAAAACGACAATTTCTCCTCCACGTTTGTTATAAATTTTTAATATCACTAACCCTAGCATTGGTGGTGAGTCGCTATATAACCCATTAACAGAAGTTTGGTGGTCACTGGGATAACGGGTTGCAGTTACATTAGAAGCCGACAACATTGATATGTGTAAACCCTTAACAAGTACTAAGTTTGTTTTATAACCTACCTTTTCAGTTTTCCCATACCAAACACCAAATCTTGAGAAATGGGGATGGGGTAGGAACAGATACCCCATTTGCTCATTGTTGATTATTATGGCTTCAAATTTGAATACAGGTATAATTACACGTTTTTATTATATGGTCATTATGAAATTCCCATCAAGTGATTTGGTTAAAAGAAGTGCTTAGTTAACTTCAAACCTCAGTTTAGTTACCTAACCTATAGAACAAATTATTCAGAATACTTTCTTGGTTATTGCAATTAACAAAAAAAATGTTTAGTTGATATGAGTAAAATGACTCGAGAAGTGGTGTGGGCTTGGAATTGCAATGGTGGGTGGTGGGGTTGATGAGGTTGTGTGGGTGGGGGAGTCTCTTGCCAGCCTTTGGCCTCACGCCTGCAGAATCTATTTGAGCCATTTGGCGTGCTTAATATTAACGAACCCCAAAATCTCTACACGTTTTTGGCTTTTTCGCCACTTTTCTTTCTTTGTTTTCCCTTCAAATGGTATGCTTTTTTAATTAAATTCTAGGCCACGAATGCTTTAGTATTAGTACTGTTTGCTATTGCTTAAAGTTTTTGGAGTCTTTTTGCTTGCAACTTGTGACCTAAACTGCAGGTGATATGTATTTCAATGGGCATACAACATATTCTTTTTGTCCTTAAAATCATCCTCCTAGGGCTTATATATATATATGCTCATTAGAATAGAACTTCCTCCATAAGTTATATTTATTGACAACACCCTTAATCCTTTTCCTCTCATCTTCAATCCATAATAAGATTGATAATTTTCAGAAAATTCTAAAGTAAATAATAAAAAATGGCTTTTAACATACCTCATTTTAGAACAAAACTTCACAGCTACAGGTACCCTGCCCGACTACTATTCATTAAAGAAGTCAAGAACCACATAAGGGCGTTTTGATGGCATGCTTTGACCGCCTTCTAGCCTTGAGATAATCAATGAGATTAGGACAAAGGAATGCAAGAGACTTAAATGCACATATTGCCGCCTCTCCTTTATTCAATAAATTTGTCCATTTTCCTGCACCTTTGCTATACAGAATCATTCAAAGCTCTCATAGGTGCAGCTTTGGAATTTTCCCCGTGATGTTTACTTCACAACCATTTACCGAGCAACTACTGCCCAAACTGGTCTGTAACATACAGTAATATTAGTTAAAGATTACCCATCATTTTTACAAATTCCTCAGAATAAATCACAAGACATTACTGTTATTGTTATTTAGGTCAAAAGATTGAAGGATGAGAATACCTTATATTGAAATAATCTAAGATGCGAGCATATAAAATCGTTGCACCTTAGACTTTGTTTGATTTTTTTTTTCGACAAAATTGCTGCATAATTTTTATTATTTTGTATTTATTTGAATTAATTTTTGTGTATATTTCATTAGAACATATTTGATATTAATACTATAAATATATAATAATACCATTTTGCATTAGTTTTATGTATTATTTTGATTTATTTTTATATTTATTTGATACAAGTTATACACACACATATATATACATATAAGATAAAAATGAGGCTAGAGTGATACTGTCGCATTTTAGAATATATAACATTACCATAAAAAGTAATAAAATTACACAGATATCTTCTACTGTTGCTCTAGCTCTTCTCAGAACCAGATTTATCCTAATTAACCAAAAAATAGAATTACAAATAGAAAAAGAAATAAAACGTAAAAAAAAAAATATTAAAAGTAGGAAGAAAAGGACAGTGGGCCAGAGGATGACAATATTGTTGATCACGTGGGGAGTGATTATCGGATGAAATTGTGTTTGAATGTTCAATTGGGGAGCAGAATTTGGCAAAGAAAAGACTATGATCAAATCATGTGATTTTAGGCAGGTTTTTGGGTGAGGGATAGTTGGCTGGGCATGAAAATTGAGGGTAACTTTTAGTAACCAGCGCTCAGCAGATGTGGTCTGACGTATTTAATTGTTTTCAAACGAAAAATTGCAAAATAAAAGTTTCTCGACTCAAATTAAATTACCAAAAAAATGATGTGATAATCAATTATTATATTTTAATTAAAAGTAGTTGACACATGCTTTAAAAAGCTGATTTTATTCCTTCTCTGCAAGTGAAAACATGCACCCACTACTTCTGCTAAGACTCTAAAAATGACCTCTCAACCTTATTAGTTTTGTTATACCTTTTAAATTATTAGCTCTCGTTGGATGTCATGCTCCATCTCTAGGACTTCTTCACCCCTTTCCTATCACCATTCCTTACAATAAATGTCCGCTCTCTAAATAATAGGACAAATAACACAAACTCACACAACTCACAAGCAAAGAATAGGAACGATAACACACTTTAAAGGGTCATGAAAGAATCAAACAATGATGGATTTGTTGAGCCCTATTATAAATCAAATTCAACATAATTAATCGAAACATCTCCATATCTAGACCTTAAAGAAGAAGTTGAACCAATCAACGGTTTAATGGCAACCCCAGATTCTTCAACAAACAACCCATTTGAGTTTCTTAAACTCGCATGACTTCCACATACCAAAACCCCTATGGCAACCCCTAGTACCAAACTCCAAAATGCACCTCTCAATTAAATTACCAAAATGGATACCAATACTATAGATACAAGAACCATACAATCACTCGATTGATAGCCTTATAAGACCAATGGGTCGTCTTTAAACAATTAGAGGAGCAGCCAAAAGGCGAAGAGGAGAGCAAATAGGAATTGAGTATTAGACCTTGAAAACAACATTAACAAATCCTCAATAACAAAAACCATGGTGGGCAATAGCATTCAAGAAAACGTTCTTCCAATCGAATATCCATCCCACGAAGCACAAGGTTCGTTGAAAGAGTATCGAGGAGCATCAAAAGAAATCCTACCAACGTTCAATAAGAATTTAATATTTGTGTTTTTGGTCGACTGCTTGAACAATGGGTTCTGGTTGACGGCTTGATCAACGAAAATCTTAGATCTTGAACAAGTTAGAGTTACTCCAGCTCTATAACAATGAGTTCTTATTCCTATTCTAATTTGTCTTTCTCTATAATTTCTTCAATTGGGTTTGTGTTGGAGTTTCTTGCAGTTAAAACAGGCTCCTCTACAACTCTGATGATGTCGTCCTCATTATTGGTGTCGAAGTCATCTTCTTCTTTAAACTAAAAAACAACACCATATGGAGGAAGAAATTTTGAACTTACACTTCGATTTAAGGGTCTTTAAAAGAGCATGTCTTCAATTGTAGAGAGAGAAAAGAAAAAGGATGAGATTTTTAGAGCAATGTTAGACACTTTTAATTAAAAAATTAATTCGTGAGTTGTCGTATCATTTATTCACCAATTTAAGTTGTGTTGACAGACATTTATTTTACAATTTTTTGTTTAGAAATAATTAAATGCATTCGGCCAAAACTGAAAGACAATTAATGAAATTTACCCTGAAAATTGGCAGCTACTAGGGGCCGAGTTTAGAGTGGTCCCAATTCAGTAACTTCCATCTCCATGACATTCACCATAGCATAATAATAGACCTCACTTACTACCCTTCTCATAGGGTGGAAAATGGATCTTTATGGGCTATTGAGGGATAGTGACAATGGCCTTTATTGGTGTCTTCAGATTTGGACCCTCACTGACTTAGGCCTGTCACTTGGACTGGGAAAATCTGTGTCACTAAATCAAAAAAGTCCAGTGTCAACAATTTTAACCCAAGTTGTTAAATAGTTTGCAACACTGTGAAATTGTAAAAAATTTAAATGATATAACTATTCTAGTGTTATAGCTTGAAATGCAATGTTTTTATAATTAGATTGGACATTGAATTAATCAATTGGTTGATTTTCAGTTCAATTAGTTCAATATGTTTAAAAGATTCAATTTAAAATGTTTAAAATTAAAATAAATAAAAATTAATGATTAAAATATAAAAATATTTAAATAAAAAAATAATTACAATTTACTGACTGGTTCGGTTTTAAATGCATTAATTTCAAACTTAAAATCTCTCCTTACATGTACCTTGAAGGCCAGATATTTTTCAAGGTGGTCCTTTATGGAATCCTTAGTTGGTCGAAATCCTAGGGAAGGTTTTGTTAGACAAGTTCTATATGGGTAATGATTCGAGTCAAGCATGGAAGATGGCGGGCTTTTCAACGAGAAGGTGGCTACTGAGACTGACATGCATATGTTGTTTTCCTGTTTTCATGCTAAAACTCTTTGGACATGGGCTGGTTTAGGTTTAGATCTTAATGCATCCTACTTTCCATCATCGTATGGCTCTAGCATATATAACATACTCTTCAAAAAGACCCTGTTAAACTGTTTTACGTATAACTGTGGTGCAAGGGCTTTTAAATCACTTATATGGCACACCATTTGGGAATAGTATTTGGGAATAGTGATTCTGGGCGTTAAAGCTTATGTCAAGAATTTTGATCATTTTAGCTGTTCTCATGTACCTAGGCTTGCTAACGAGGCAGCCCATGTTATTGCTAAGTTAGCTTTTTTCCTTCATGAGAACAAGCACATTGGGACGGAGGAGCTTCCTTCCATGGTGGACGCATCCTTTCAGGGCCAGCTCAAGGCATATAGGCCACTAAGGCCTATGCCTAGGGCTGGCCTATGTTGGGGCCCCAAAAAAAATAAAGCTCAAAAATTTTTTTCCTTTAATATATTATTTATTTAATTTTGAAATATAAAAGTTTTGACTATCTTAAAATTCTACGTAATTTTAGTCTATTATCCATATTAATAAATATCATTTATTAATTATTTCTTTTGCTAATATGATATCTTATTTTTATTCTAATAATTATCTTCAATTTTTTTATGATAAATAGCTATAATTGTGCTATATAATTTTTTCTATATTTTGTACTAATGATGAGAAATTATAATCAATGTAAATATATCTATTAATTTCAATGGCAAATTTCTTCACTATATTTTAAAAAATAATAACTTAACATTTAGTATATTTTGTACTCTTTCTCTATTTTATTTCTCTTGTGCTCTAAGATTTTTTTTTTTTTTATAAAATCCCAATATTTATTAAACTATTTGCATTTTTTTTCTAATATATAGATAGTTTATAGAATAATATTAATCATTTATACTCTCGTTGCTTCAGTATGAAGAAATTTTTTAGAATTAAAATTAATAAAATTTATTTATATTCAACCATATCATAAAAAAAAGTAATTTGGTTTTTCAGTGAATTAAAAAGGATTTATTTTCTAAACTTGAATACAAAAGTTTAATTAATAATTTTATATCTCAAAAGTAAGAAAAGTAAAATTTGAATAATATTTAAATTATTATTAAAGGACCACTAAAATAACTCCTAAGGCCATAAATATTATTAAGCCAGCCATGATACTTTTGTCCTATTTTCAGCTAAATAAAATATCCATTTTCTTTTAAAAAAATTAAAGAATTGAATATTATTATCATTAAAATATCTTCCTTTTACTTTTTATTAACCCTCTATAAAAGAACATAAAAGTGATAGAATAACATTTTAATGTAACATTGACAACACAAAAATATTTTAATCAATCAATTAATATATAATTAATTATAGTTATATAATTTATTTAATATAATAAGTTATTGACCATTAATTAAAAACAACATATAAGCGCATAAAATATTTATTAATTTTTATGTAAAATTATGCAATTAAAATAATTATAAATAAAAATTCAAAATTATTAAAAGAAAAAATATCTAAAAAGAATTTTTTATCTTATTCTTTTTAACTACGGTCATGCTTAATATAGAAATTCAAATAAATAATTTTAAATTAAATTAAAATCTAATTAAAACTTAAATTAGTGTAAAAATTAAAATAATTTAAATTAGATTAATTTAATAACTATTTATTTAGATATGTTATGCATTAAATATAGTAAATAAGATAAAAAAAAATTTTGAATTAAGAATGCTAGAAAATTTTTATGCTATAATTTAAGTGACTAATATTTTTTAAAAATAAAAAGACAAAATAGTATGTTAGAGAAACTCATGCTACGCTAATTTACCTTTTATTGTTGTTGTTATTATTATTATTAGGGATAATTATAAATTTGGTGTTTATACTTTTAATTTTTTTTTATTTTGGTGTCTAAATAATTTTTTTTTCAATTAAGTATCTGTGATAATTATTATTAACGTGGTGTTTTTAGTCGTTTTTCACTTGCTTGAATAATAAGTAAGTAAAATGAGTTGTATTCTGATGTCAAATAGTATCTAATGTCACCAATTGCATATGATAATTAAACGAAAAAAAATAAAAATACATTTATTTAATTTATTGACCATTTCAAATGTCACGTTCATTTTAAATATTTTCATACTATTTTTCTCATTTTCAAATTGTTTACTTTATTGTTTCTTTTGATTGCAATTGTCTCTTTTTTTTTTTTTGCCACAATCGTCTCATTCTTTTTTTTTCTCCTAGTTGCAATTGTCTCATTCTCCTTTTTTTCTTTTGATTTTAAATTGTCAAAATTCATAGATAAAACTAAGTTATTTACTCTAAAAAATAATTGAAGTGATGCATTTTAAATTTCTTCATACCATTCTTCTCTTTTTCAAATTGTTTACTTCATTTTTTCTTCTGAGCGCAATCATTTCCTTTTTTTTTTTGCCACAATCATCTCCTTTTTTTTTTCCTAGTCGCAATTGTCTCTTTCTTTTTTTTTTTCTTTTGATTTTAAATTATCAAAATTGAATCATAGATAAAACTAGGTTATTTACTCTAAAAAAATTAAAGTGATGCATTTTGATGATCGATACATTAAATAAAAACATTTTCATTTTTTTAGTTTAGTGTCTTTATTTAATTTACTAACTATTTCAAATGTTATGGCAATTTCAAAAATTTTCATAATATTCTTCTCGTTTCAAATTGTTTTACTTCATATTTTTTCTGATTGCAATCATTTCCTTCTTTTTTTCTGATCACAATCGTCTTTTTTGTTTCTTTTTTTATTGATTTTTAATTATCAGAATTGAATTAGAGATAAAAATTAGGTTGCTTGCTTGAAAAAGAATTAAAGTGATACATTTTAATGGTCAATAAATTAAATAAAAACATTTTCACTTTTTTAGTTTAATTCTTATCTATTGATGTTGATATGACATCTATTTAGCATCAAATTGAAATTTACTTTGCTTACTCAATATTCATGTAAATGAAAAATGATAAAAAAAAAATATCACATTGATAGTAATTATTTTGATTCAGATTCTTAATTCAATAAAAAAATTATTTAAACACTAAAGTAGAAAAAAATTTAAAATACAAACATCAAATTTATAATTATCTCTTATTATTATTTTAAGAACAAATTTACAACTTTTAAGGACTAGTCAACAACATGCAGCTGCAATTGGGCTTTACACAACCGTCATAAACTCATACCAAACTAGTGGGCTGGGCAGCATTCTTCTCACACGACACCGTTTCGCATCCCTTCCATACTCCGTTCTTTAGCTGCCAATTACAGGCTCGACTTAACCACCGCATCCAAACCATTAATCCAAAACAACCGCCGTTGATGGCGGCGACGACACCACCGCGTCTCCGCCGAATAATAGTAATAGCCTTAGACACCAAAATATCTCACTTCCTCCTCTCTCTTTTCCACTCCTACCTTCCCACCTCTCTTCTCCTCCTCCTCGGACTATCCGCCGACTTCCACTTCTCTTGCCCTATAACTCTTGCCCTCTCCCTCTTCCCTCTCTCCTCTCCTCTTCGGTCTCCTTCTCTACCTCGCTCTCGTCGGCCTCATCAAAATCATCTTTCGCCGCCACCGCCCTCCCTACAAAGCTTCCATGTCCCCCGCCGTCTCAGCCGACAACTTCTCCTTTCGCAGCGGGTACGCGTCCATCGTTTTCCTTGTAGCGGCTTTAATTTCGCTCTCGACTGACGCGATTGAACCCGTTCTGTCGGAGTTGAAAGCAATTAATAGCGGTGGGGTCGTTGACCGGTGGATTGTGAGTGAGGATGCGAAGGTGGTGGGGTTTGTGGTGGTGGTTGTCCAAGTGTGGGCAGCGGTGACGGCGGTGTCCAGGGTTTTGTTAGGTCGGCATTTTTGACTTGATGTGTTGGCAGGGGCGTGTTGGAAGGTGCGATTGCGTTTCGTTTCCTGCGATTTGAGGAATTCTTGAGGTAAATTAAATAAGATAATAGCTATTATTGCCTTAAGAGTTAACGTTAATCATTGTGGAGGTAAAATAATTCATAGCTGTCTAACAAATGGATGGGAGCTCTCTTCCTTTTTGTTATGTCGGTACTATGAAAGCTAGAGGATTCCTTGTTGATTATAATGTTAGTATCTCCTTCTTCTCAGATCCATGAAGAGAGAATTTAAAATGGTGTCTTAAATGTATGATGAATTGATGACTTATGTCCTATGTTCCACAAATGCAGCATGAGCTTTGGTGTCCAAAACTAGTTTGAGGAAGTTGTGCAAGTCATAAAGTAGTCAAACTCGTGTCAGCTCAAAGAGCAAAAGTTTTTCTTTAGACAGCGCATCTCTTGCTATGCTACAAGTGTTAGTTTCTGACCCAATCCAAATCTATTTAAAAATGATCAAAACCTAATCTGGTATGTAAGGAAACTCAATATGATCTGAACTCGAAACAAATGAAAATGTTTGGGTCAAAATCCGAATCAAGCTGAGTTGATCCAACCTGAATTCAATCCAATTAACTTATTAAAGATATTCAAAATATATTTAAAAATCAAAATAATGCTTTCTTTTTAAAAGAAAAGATTAAAATTAGATCCGATTAAAAATCTGAAAATGACAAATAATTCAAATTCCATTTTATTTCTCGACTTTACCCCACCTAAGAAAAAATGAGCTGAACGATGATTTGACACAAATTTGACCTAATCCAAACTCGTCCGATCCAACCTGTTTACTCAATGCTTTAGCTGATCTTAGGCTTCCTAAACATCTTGAACTCCTAAATAGTGAGGACTGCAAACAAACCTAGCATTTGTGAACGACTCAAATGCTGAACTCAATAAAAGCTCATTTGAGCTTGTTTACATAGTAAACAAACGATTCTCAAGCTTAATCTATAAGCTCGTTTAATAAACAAGTGAAGTTTGAACAAAGCTGTGCTCAACTAGTTTATAGACTTATGGTGAGCTCGTTTCAAAAATATGCTCGTTTAAATAGCTTGGTTATGTTAATAGTGTTTATTTATAGATTTGATGTACGCTTATAGATAACTCGTTTAAATTTGATTACTCATATTTTTTAATTTCTATAATTCAAAATTATAAATAACATTAAAATGATATATTCTGTCATATAAGTGATTAAAAAATGAATATTACGTAGTATATTAAAATATATAAAACAAATATTACAATTTAAGTAACCTTATGAAAATTTTAGTTATAATTTAATGTTATTAAAAAAGATTTACGGTTGATAAGGACTCGATTAAGCTCGTGAGTTATATACGAATATAGTGGTGTGCAGCTCAACTCGACTTGGAACCAAGCTCAGGCCTAAATATTAAGTTCATTTAGTAAACGAACCAAGCTTGAATTAGTCCAAACTCGCTTGACCTGGTCTATAAAAAGCCTTAAGCCTAGTAGAGATGTAGCATGCTTAAGTGTGCAAATGAATCGAGCCGTGCAAAGTTTTTGTAACTGAGCTCGAACTCAAACCAAACTTTTGTTGAGTTCTTGTACCTTATATTCAAGCTTGAGTTGTCAAACTTGATGAGCTTTTATTGAGCTTTAACTTTTTATTAGATTCACCCACTAACAAATCTATTAATGACTTATTTATAAAAAAAAAAAAAAATTATAATTTACAGGACATATTAATTAATAGACATATAATATTATTAAAAAAGGCTCACAGTTGCAATTTTGTAGGCACACTTACAGCTTATCCATTGTTGAATGAAATAAAAAGGAGGAGACTTTCATTTTATAGAAAGAACAGCCCTGCTTCTCAAGTTATTTGTAAACGATATTGGATAAAGTCCTCATATCACTCATATTTTTTTCTTTTTCTCTTTTATCAAGTTATTATACTTGCTAATGATTTTTTTATTATAACGTTAAATCATAGCTATAACCTATAATTATAGGGAGGATACAATGTAATATAACTAAAATTTTATCACAATAAATATTAAAATTATAAATTTTAAAGGATCAAAATTGATTGAGAAGGATTTTATATTTTACTAAAAAACGAACATAAACCGAGTATGTTCATGAACAATAAACAAGTTTGTTCATGCACATAAACGAGCAGAGCACATATGTGTTCGAATTTGGCTCATGTAATGTTAAAATCCTGTTCAAGCTCATTTGCTAAATGTAATAAACAAACATGAGTGAGCTCTTAACAATCTTGTTTTCAAATAAATAACCAAACACGCTGGTTTGTTTGAAACCCCCTAAGTATCACAGGCTTATAATATGAACAGTAGGGAAGACTGCACTTCTCTTTAATAAGTGAACCTGTCCTTTTCCTACAGGTTGACTGCTTATTAGCATACAAATTCACTGCTCTTGTTGAAGTTCAATATATATATATATATATATATATATTGTCGCAAGGTTAGCTACAAGGAAAAATACCAGTATTAAACAAGCTTTATTTTCTTAAATGCAGCCCCTTGCTTTCTCAGAGAGCCGGCCAAAATAGAAGTTAAGTGCTTTGGACTTTGATCTGTGGGAGATATATCTCTTGCAATGTATTGAATGGACGTTTCTAAAATTCTTTGGATGGCTGATATGGACATGTTCAGGACATCACTTTCCAATGTGTGCAATTCCCTGGAAATCGTGCATGATTGGTTCAATGATCACCAAAGACATCACATACTTGAGTCGCATTCCATTTGGCTATTGCATTCTTATTTATAAATATCAATGAAGAGTTTGATGAATATAGGTTCGCCAATTGTTCTCAGGACCAAAACTCATAATCTGTTGATTTTGACTGCTGCTTTAAGGCATTAAATGTTTATATAATTCACTGGTAGTTCACTTTCAATTTGATTCTCTATTCTCTTCAACTTTAATTATAGTGCAAAGTCCAGCAAAAATGGTTTGTAAGGCTTTTATTGCAAGTTATATTTTTGTCGGTTTCCAATAGAAACAACCGTAAAGGGTTTTGGTGCTGATGCAGACTCCAAGTAATGCATGTACTCTTTATATATATATATATATATGTTGTAACTGTCCTTATTGCTCGTATGGAAGTTGGTTTGCTTGCCGCACTCAGCCACACCTGTGCTCGACTGGATTGAGGCCTCAGATGTTCCTCCTCTTCAGCTCAGGAAAGATTTGAGTACCCAACAGCAGTGAATGAAGTGTTTCGCCATATGCACATCGTAAGTTGATAAGAAAGATCACAATATCAATCATGCCGATTTCATGCTTAGCGCAGCCTTAGTTTTGGTCAAATTACATTTAGAGTTGGTTGCACAATTTCTTGCCATTTTAGAGGAATAACAGAGATGTTATGAACTGTTGTTTTTGTGCCGTAGTTGGTTTCTACTCTTTTGTGTAATGCGGACGTTAGGAGTCCAATCGACTTACTGTGTATCCAAGGCATGGACCATTTGGGGTGGAGATTTGATGGAGATTGTTGTGCAAGGGCAATTGTTCTTATCAATCACAATTTCAAAAGCAGCTAGCTTAATAATTTATGGAGGGTGATAAATTGATAAGCTTTATCCGATAAGGTAGCGTTGATTGATTGATGTATTATTTGCTTTTTAGCAAATTGGAAAGAGACATTTGTAAACTAGCCAGATTAGCGCCGACAGTGATTGTTGAAATTTGTTAGTTGCCTCATTGCTACAGTATGATGATGGAAATGTGGAACATATCCAGGCGAAAAGAGGTTCAAACTTTCTTTCGAGCTAAGAACTAAGATGCCAAACATGCAATACTGACACCCGAACCTGATGGCATCAAATGGAATTAAAGGATCTAACCTTACTACTGCATATTGTCATGTTCATCTGTTGCCTTGAAAACAAAAAATAGCTCGTCTTTATTGTTGCTCTGTCTGTTTCTGGTTGTTGTTTCTGAAAAGTAAATGCATATGCATTCTTTGAATTCTGAAAGTGTACACACGTAATTGGATTGGCAATCACATTGTGTTACTGTAGAATCTGGAGATGGTCTTTATCCATCGCACTAATGCAGGGGTCCTACCATGGAAATGATATACTTGTTGGCCTTTCTTTTTTCAGATTTCAAGCGAGGATTACTGTTGGATGATTTCTTAGTTTTGTCTGTGGCTATGTGGAAATGTTGTTGCAGCTTGTCTATTTGTGGAACAGCTGCACATGTGCTTTTTTCTTTTAATTTGTTCATGATCTTTTTCTTTTGTTCCTTTAAAACTAGATCCAAACTCTTTTGGCCCTAGCCTGTAACAGGCAATTATCAGGCTTTAGTGGTGAGATTGATCATGTTCAATGCTAAATTTGCTTTGAAAGTTTTGAGAGAGAAACATTTTAGTTTTGCTGTCAATTCTAACTTTTACTTTTATGTGGGGCCTGTACACAATATCATTATATACAATGGGTAAGTTCCTATTTACTACAGTAGAAAATTAGGGTTGCAGATAATGAGGATCTCAATTATGACCCTGCTTCTCATGAAATCCATTTATCCCCTCTTCCTAATAAATCATCAGCTTTTCAAGCATGACTAGGTGGAACTAATTAGCTATTGTGTTGGGTTTGGGAACCAAATATGGACTTCAGTATATGAATATTTTTGTTATGTTCTTTTCCATCCACATTTCAGTTCTTTTCTAGATAATTTTGGTTATATATATATATATAAAATAACAAATTAATCACTGAACTAAAAGATCAACTGCTCTCCCCTAGTTAAAACTAAATTGTCTAGCTAGGCAATTGATGGTTTTGCTCATTAATTACATTTTCTTTACCTGTGGTTCATAGCTAGTCATCAACAGATGCATGCCAGTCAAAAGGAAACAGAAGTATCTCTCTGTCTCGCTGTCTCTCTCTCTCTCTCTATAGGCCCAAAAATAGATAGATCAGAAGCCGGAACTTGTCCTTTCGTTCTTCTTCTGGTAGCTAATGCAGGCTTTTAACACCTTTACTGTACATGGAGCTCAGAATTGCTGAAATATGGCCGAGTATTATTTGTGCTGCTGACACCGTTCAATATGTGGACCACGTATATGTACGTCCAATCGTCTAGTATACATGCACACTTTCACGTGAGGGGCCCGGATCATGCACTGTACGATATGTGAAGGTAATTTAGACAGACCTGGAAGATTATATTGCTTTGGCAGAAATGTTAGACCAGTCAAGCTCTTCATCTATGATTAGGACCAAACTCAGGACAGACGAAGAAAATCTTAATTAGGTCATGAGCCGGTGTTCCATATATATTTCGTGGTGTCTACAAAGCCAGAAGCTATATCTACACTTGAGAAACGTACGTGACGTGAAGCTAACTGGGTTGTCTTCTGCTTTTCCATTAATTAGATTATAACTATAGTTTAAAACTCTCAATCTTATAGTTCTACTCTTACAGCAAATTGCGGAAAACAACTACACTAAAAATCATTGATACATAATTCACTTTCAGAAGTTTTAGCATGAGATTGGTATTGTCATATGCATTATTAATTTAGTTCTGACTGGAATTTAAACTTGTATTCTCAGTCTTAAGACGACTCCATTGTCATGACACTGGTTATTGTTAATACCTGAACTAATTTTTGGACATATTCTAGTCAACCAGAACAGAATTGGTGGTCTTCTCCTTTTTCCCAAAAACTTTTAGGACCACTATAT
Organism: Omphalea diandra; assembly: GCA_949677035.1. Classification (NCBI taxonomy): domain Eukaryota; kingdom Viridiplantae; phylum Streptophyta; class Magnoliopsida; order Malpighiales; family Euphorbiaceae; genus Omphalea; species Omphalea diandra. The sequence continues at coordinate 31,892 of CATIWR010197595.1, forward strand.
AGAGAGGTGACAGCCAAATTGGATTGCTGGTGCTTGAGTGTTGGGGTCGATTTATTACGTATTAGATAATTTCTTTTATAATTTTTATTTTTGGGTTGGTGCAGGTTTTACCCACTTAATCATCATAGATCATGAATGACATGCAGAGACAACTCAGAACCTGGGCAGAGAGGGTTCAGATTGACACAAAGGTCTTTATGGTACAGCTGAATATATAGAAATTTTCTATTTAATAGTTAAGATATAGTTTAATAAACCTGAAAAAAGTAATAGCTAATAATAAATATAACTCTAATTAATTAAAATTTTTATCAGTTTTATTTAAAATTTTTTTCTGAATTTCTATAGTCATAATTAAAAAAATCAATATTATCCTTAATTATTATGAATTATAGTATTTTAATCATTTATATACAAATAATTTATTTTAAATTATTATAATTTTATAAGAAATTATATATAAGATATTTTAATTATTAAAAATATATTAATATATATTGATTAATATTAATAAGAAATAATTATTGATATTTTATAAATATAAATTAATAATTATAATATTTTAAATGTAAAATTATATTATATGAGTATAAGTAAAAAATATATATTATTTATTATATTTTAATTTATTTAATTTAATATATAAAATATCAACAATATATCCTTATCAGTTATTTTACTAATTAATAATGATTGCAGTACATAATTTATTATATATTTAATATCAAAACACTATCACTTATTAACTACATTTGTCAGCTATCTTAAACATATCCAAAAAATATAAGATAAATATGTATTGGCTGAGAGGAAGGGAAGACACAGCATGGTTTCGAAGGATATATATTGCTTACTTTGCTCCACATTTTGAACAAAATTAATTTCCTTTCTACTTCATTTCTTGGAGTTTTTTTTTTTTTTGTGCAGAGGGTTTTTAGAGTTCCATTTAATTTTTTTTATAAATCGGTCTAAATAGATTTACTCTCTGTCAGATACATGATAAATTCATTAAAAAATTATTTTTGATAATTTTTTAATAAATTTAAATTTGAAATAATAAAAAAACGAGCATAGTCTCTTATCGATGTCTTATAAAAAGCTTTAAATGGAGAGGTATAGATTAATTTGTTCTTTTTTTTTTTTTCGTTTTTATGATGAAGAGGTGTTATATATATAACCCATATCTATTATATTCATTGATTAATCCATTTGCTGCATCAAAATATGGCATCCAAGGGTTTCACAAATTAGCACAAGTGAGAACTGATAAATATGGTGAAAAGATCAATGAGCTGATCACTCAAGTTTTGGAATTAATCCATTAGATTTTGGTTTTTTTTTTTTAGTAGACTTATGATTTCAATTTACCCTCCCTTACCTAAGTCTTTAACTACGAAAGTCATGTCTTTGATAACGATTGAATAGGAATACAATTATTTTAATTAATTTGGTCAACTTAGAAAGATCACATATATAAACTTTTGAAAAATTTATTTTTCTTTGATCCTCTCCACCTTTAACCATCTATCTATAATCTTCCATCGATTAAGACGATTGATATGGCTGAACACAATACTAATCAACAAACCCAAAAAGAAAGTAAAAGGTGGAGGTGGGGAATATGTGAAATGAATTGTTTGATTCTATTTGTTCTACCATATATGTGATTCTTGCTTTTTAATTCTTACCCCTTTGAAATTTTGATGTTGTAAATAGTACACTGGTTTTCTAAGATACCTTACAAAAAGAAAAAGAAAACAGTACTCACCAAACTCAATAATTATGATATCTATGGCTATATATTATACCTTTGGATTGTGAAAGAGGTAACTGTAATCCATGAATTCACTCAAAGTTGAGTGCCTGTAATTAATTCCTAATACTGATAATGCAATTCTTCAATTTCTGCTCTTCTACAGGTTTGGTACTGTAAACTCCACGTGGTGTTTGTTTTGAAAGAAATTAGATATATTTTTTAAAAAAAAAATCCAATTTTTTGAAGGGTGAACATTTCCTTTATATTTTTTAGGGAGAAAGGGGAAAATCAAGAAAAATTTGTGCTGTTTTTTGTTTAATGTAATATATATATTTATATTAATAAATTATAATTAAAATAGTATTTTATAATATATATATATATATATATATATATTAGAGAATAAATTAAATATAATATTCGTAAAATTTTCAATAAAACATAAAATTGAAATATTCAACATTTTAAAAAAATTAGAAAATATCTTTTTTTGAGAAAGAAAGTGTTATTAAACTAAACGGGAAATAAATTTTTGTACGACTTGCAGGTACTTTTACGAACAATAATATCATATTCTAGACGTAATTAAAAATGGATTACCTAATTAAAAATGTAGATTCCAATGAAATTCATTAAACTATCATTTGGATTGAGGAATTTTAAATGAAAATTTTCATAATATCTATGAATTTGAGTATTCATGTTTGACAAATCAAAAAATATCACGATCTATAGATTTTGTAAAATTGATCACTGTTTAAATTTTTTCATTTTGAGGGTTTTTATTTCAAAATTACCTTTAATAATCCATTATTTTTATATTTAAACTAGATAATGAAATTTATGAATTTTAAATTTTTTGATTTTATTAAATTTATAAATTTTAAATTTACTTAATCTAAATGAATATGTGGATAAATACAAATTAATATTAAAAAAAGAAGAAGATAAGGTGAAATTGGGCTAGGCATTCAGAAATTGAGACTGTTGTAACCACTAGCCAGACAAAAACAGTTGGAATAATATATGTAATAAATAAGCTTCCATGCAATCACATTTTTTTCCCCTCTTAAAATCAGACATTATTCAAGGACGCAACACAACACAACAATTCTATTACACATTCTAGATTGTGCATTTAGTCAATGTGATTAAGATCTACTATCTTTTGAGTTGCAAACAAGTCCAAAATAGTAATCATTTTCTATTCACACACGAAAATTCCACTCAATAATTAATACAGTGATCACCATCATCTCTGGATAATTTATTGTTGTGATCCATACATAGATCATTAACAACCGTGTCACTGATCTCAAGGAAAATTATTGTGGGACAACTTCTTCTAATTTTTCTTCTTCTTTTTAAGACTTTTTTTTGTTTGGTTACTGATTCCTTTTTCCTTTTTTGAACTGTTTTTGCAGCTTCCTTTTCTTTTTCAATAAACTTCATTAATTATTTAATTAAGCAATATTTCGAATTGGGTTTATGATATTATAAGTGTAGGTTATAATCACATTTAAAATTAATTTTTTAAAAAAATGTTTTACTGATTATTTTACATACTTCTTTCATATTCTTCCATGAAAACTATGGCTTTGCTTCTAAATAATACCTTTTATAACAAGCCAGCGGCCACGTGAACCTAGCCTTCAAATCAAAGGAATATTTGGCTTCTTTCTTTGGACTCAAGGGAAGGGAACCCATCCCATGTTACACACCTTAAGAGCTAACTCTAAGTTAATAAATATAAATGGTGTTATCTCATTTTGTTCATAAACATTCTCAATTTCTTTTTCCTTCAAAATTTTTAAATTTCAATTTGAATAAAATTATTTTGACCGAAATAGAGAGGTAAACTTGATTATAATAAAATATAAAAAATGGGTATTTCTTTTTTAAAATGAATCAATAATATGATAATGGAAAAAAAAATTAAAAAAAATCGCGAGAATTGAAGGAGAAATCTACTTAATTATATTAATCTAATATACATATATAAGCAAAAAAGGGATCTATAGTCCAAATTAATTCTTGCCTCGAAAGGATGATGATATGTATGGGCAAGCACATGTTATGCTGGTGAGACACAAAAAATTCATATGATATAAAATCTTGAAATGATAGGGAGCATACAAGTATTTGCTCCATATGCATCTAGAGAGATAGAAGACATTTTCGTTCAATGAAGAGAGGGGGGCCATGTTTTAGTGGTTCAATGAGTTGTTTCCCAACTGCACGTTTGGTAATCTCCACAGAAAATTTATGTTCAATGTTTAGTACTTGAGAAACATGGATTTGATTGAAGGTTGTTGCGTTCTTTGTACCCTCGACCCACCCTTTACTCTCCTTATTATGTATGATCTTCTTTCTCCAGTTTGTTGTTATTTCAAATTTCTCATCAAAGATTTTAGACTTAAAGGTCGATTGCAGCCCCCACTAGTCTCACCTAAAAATTGAAAAAATATCATACAAAAATCTAAGCTTGCCAATCGTTTTCTTTTTTATTTTTCTTTTTTTGGTTGAAATATCTTTTCATATATGGATATATATCTTTCAAAAGACTTGCTAAAATGCATTATTTTCGTATGTATTAGGTTCCAGTTTAATTATTATTTCAATAAGTGGAGACCAGAGTGGGAAATATAGTACTTGTGTGTTTGTGTCCTAAAATAATTGAGATGGCCTCCAATGTAGATGGCATATGATATATACCAACCATATTGAACTTCCATTTCAAATTAATCTTCATTTGAGATTGCTTCAATTAGTGTGTGTGTGTGTCTATATATATATATATATATATATAGGTCACAGGACACAAACCCAAATCAGAAGAAGAAATCAACTATTCAATGAGTTGTTCCAAAGAATTTTTATTTGGAAGTGATTCATATGTGTGATAAAAATAGATCAAAAGTAGTCTATAAATTTCTTTATTTTTCTATTATCTTAAGTGAGCCACTAAGGCTCCTTAGACAACTTCTTCTTCCAAGACTAAATGCATAGAGATAGGCATATTGTCATCCAATATAAGTCTAGCAAATTGATTAGCAAATGGTTTGGGAAAATAAAATACAAGTCTTATGTACTTAGAAAATGTTTGGCATTGTTATAACAAAAATCTAATTTTAAAATAAAAATTAAAAGAGATTTTTTATAAATAATTTTAATTTTTATATGAGTTTTGTGACTAAAAAACTGTTGTTTGCAAAAATCTTCAAAATATTAAATTTTTTTAAATTCAACTTTTTACTCACAAATAAAAAATTTAATGGAAAAATTTTTAATTTTTAATCTTAAAATCATATTTTGTTAATAATAATATGAAACATGCTCTTACCATGTGCAACTGATAGCTAAACCCTAACAATTACAAAGTGATTTCACCCTTGTAGAAGGCCTTGATCAAGGGAGATTCCATGGCAAAGTTCATTAGACCACATAGGTAGCTAGCTACTTTGAGGTGGATCCCATGGCAACTTGCAAAGTTAGTTAATTACATGGCAAAAGAAAAAAAAAAGGCTAATCAAATTATTGTAAGAATCCATATATATATATATATAAACCATTTAAAGCTTTAGTAAGCTTTTTTTTTTTTCTTGACTGCTTTACTAGACGTTAATGCTTGTTTGTCCCCTCTTATACTTGAGTCAGCACTTGGTAGCATCATTAGACACCTTGTAAACATGCCATACACAAAAGCAATTTATAGTGATTCGATATATATCAATGTAAGTTGGAAATGATGTACTTCACTCTTTGCCTCCAAATATGCAAACAAATACTACGTACTTAGTAATTAATTACTTAAAGAATAAGAAGCAGCAGTTGGACACCAAAGACCACGAATAAGGATACTGACCTCTTTTATCTACTTTTTAAAAGGCCATTTTTAGGCTGTAACTTCTCCAGGCCTCAAATGCTAAACTGCAAAAGTTTTTCTCTTTTTGCTTTTTTTTTTTTAAAAAAAAAAGAAAAAAGAAAAAACATAATTCATTTCCTCTTTTCTTGCAAAGCATTGTGGGACAAACAGCTGTGGTCCATAGGTCAATACCAGACCAAATCTTTCATTTCATAAAATAAATTATGTTGCTGAGAATATATAGCATAATAACCTCAGATGCCATACTTCTACTAACTGGCCACAGCATAGCTGCAAGATTCAACTAATTGACATTGAGTTTTTATTTTTAGTTTTTTAAAAAGGGATGCGTATAAATAATTAATCAGCAGAAGAAAAATAGTTAATAATTAATTGGGTGTTGTTCGCAATGCTCAAAAATCTATAAAAATGATTAATCCATTATAAGATGACGAAGAACTCAAACCTCTCCCAACAATCAAAAGGCACTTATCATTTAATTACACTATCAAAGTGGCGTACATTAAGTCGAAGCATACATATAGACAATCATTTAAACTCATGAGAGAACATTAGACCCATTTAATAAATTTTAAAAACATTCTAATCTTATGATTGGAAAAAAAAAAAAAAAAAAGATGATTTGAACATTTGTCGATCTAAGATTCAGAATTAGTAGCTCTAATTGGGGATTATTGAATTCTTATGCAAAAAGATTAATTAAGAAAGTGATAGAGCATGTTAAAGTATACATTGAGTCGCACAACACAAAATCAATTAACTTTTATTAAAGTTCAAGTCATTTCAATTACTATTTTCCAATATTCTACGTATCATATTGCATAATACAAAACGTTGAGCCAAGCCACCATAAAGACTTCAATTTTTTTGGTATAATACTGAATTTCATTGGAATAATCAGAAGAAAGAAATGAAGTAGGCTCAACGCCATGCATGCCTATAAAAAGAAAAAATAAATCCAATATAAACAATGGGAGAAATATAAAGCAGTCTAGTCCTAGTCTTGAGGCGTCCTCCTCTCCCTCAACACATGAGCATGTGGATCCCCACCATCACTCACCCACACAGAACCTCCACAGTCTTCACTGTTTTCAAGCATTTTTAATTCCAACCCTTGTTAAATATTATAAAACAAACATAATGCCCATCTCTAAATCAGTGCAAGGCTTTCATAAAAAACAATAAACAATTTTTTCAAAGAAAAATACTAATATATAGTATATAATAAAGCTATTATGTGTATATATTTTTCCCCCTAATAAATGAATGTATAGTATAGTAAAAAGAAATTGCATTTTACTTAAAAGAGAGAGTGTTTGCCAGTTGGAAGTTAGTGTGACACAATAAAATCTAAGCTTGCCCTTTTAACAAGGGAGCAAAGAAGGGACTTGTGACTGAGACCATCTTAAGCTCTTTTGTAGGGCCACATCTAATGGGGTATTAACACACCTTAATACATACACATGGCTTGGGGATACCACATTATTTTGGTCTCACAAAGACATGACACCATTATTTTTTGGGATGGGTCTTTTTTATTTGATTGGCTTGCCCATATACATATTTTTATTTAATTCAATATGTATTACTTCTCTGCAAGATTTTTATCCTCTGCATTATGTGCTTATATATATATATATATATATAAGCTATCACATTTATTTCTTCCTCCTTTTCCTTCGCTCAATTATTTTGGTATCTCAACAATGCTAGCCCATTTTTCCATTTCAATACATGAAAGAGATCCCCTACTAATTTATTCATAACTGAATTAGTTATTGAATATCCATCTCCTATCATATTATAATAAATTAGAAATTTTAACTTTTATATATTTATGATTTCTTGCATTAATTGAATCATAAAATTATACTTCCTCTCCCATATATTGATTCATTCTCCAGAATTTATAGCCTAATACCTTCAGATGCCATAAAGTTTGAAAGACGTAAATAGAGCTTAAAGATTTAGAAATGGACAATTTCTTGCATGTGCAACAGTACTGTAAGAAGCAATAATGTCAATAAAGAGACTTTTTAAGTTCTACGGATGAGTAATGTCTCAAAGATAGCAAAAATGTCATTATTTGTATAAATCGAAAAACAGATTCTTTTCTTCAAATAAACAACACATAAAAAGGCAGTGGCTGGAAAATGGGTATTAGCTAATTGCGACTAGCATTTGGACTGACCTTATATCACAGCATTATAATTTTCTTTTAGATTCTTTCAAACACTATTGAAAGAGACACACAATACGACTTGTCATCGAGGAAATGGCAATTACAGGCCCTACCAATGGTGAGATGGTCATTTTCAATTTTAGCTTTATTCATTCATGTTTGTGGGGGACTTACTTAGAGCTAAGGATAATGGGATCAACTATCCTATTAGACCGCATATTTTTTAATTTTTTTAATCACTTATGGTGCACAATATAGCAACATATGAGGCACAATTGAAGCCGACGTCAAGTGCCATAGGTAGTTGGGATAGGGTCAAGTTGAGTGAGTCAGATTTATTTAGCCAGTCAGGCGCTGGTGATCAGATTGGCTTAGTCGCAGATTGTTCAGTGCTGACACAAGAAGCAGACCAGACTTGCTGCAAATACTGAGCAATTCATATAGACAAAAAAGCAAAATCCACCTGAACCCAAAAATGGTGTAATACACTTAGTCCATTAATACCAGCGTACGTACAATCCTCCTGTTTAAGGGTTTCTGGCCTGTTAATGATCTTAATATGATATTTAGCTAGCAATTAATCCATTGGTGAAAATACTTATTTTGTAGTTAAGTTAAGAGGCTTGGTTTCGAGCTAGAAATTTGAACTTCAATAAAATTATTTAATGACTTATATCTTTCCCATAAAAAAAAAAAAAACAGCAGTTTTATACTAACGAATAAATTAAACCATGATGCAGGGGGAAAATTTTTTTTTTTCTGGATTATGGACCCAATTAGTACAATGGTTGCGGGATAAGTTGGGTTGCTAAGATCCATGAGTCTGAGAATCGAGAAGCCATTTCAAGAAAGAAGCAACAGAACGGCATCTTTAGTTTAAAGCAAAATTCTTGGCGTCATCAACATTTAGGCACTACTATATTACGATGAAATGTATGCAAGCCTAGTGGTCAGTGAAGAAACTAACATCACTAAACTAAGCATGGCACTGCTTAGATTTGCGTCGAAATCTGCATCCATCCATCATCTCGAAGCTTGCAATTTAATTTCCAAAAAATACTAACAGAGTGCTCAATCCTTGGGCCAATGAAAAGCACGACTTCATAGTTATCTGTATCTAAATATTTTATATTAAATTAAAAGTGAAATAATATATAGTTACTTTTTAATGTAAAGTCATTTTATTTCTATTTAATGTACATATATAATTATTATTGAGCTCAAAATAGTTGAGCATCTGTACATATATATCTTATTATCTATTAGTAAATTCATTAGTTTATTGATTACACATTCAATTATTTTGATTTAATATAAAATAAATTTCATCTTAAATGAATATAAAAAGCACTTTTATTATTATATCCAATTAAAATAATATATAAATTAAATTGGAGCAAATAAATTACTGGTTTGGTTTCACTTTTTAAAATAGTTTGATTAAGGAAAGATTGAAAAAAATATGATATATATATATAATTTATTTAAAAAATTTTAATGAACACAAGCTATAGTGAAATGAAACCAATGCTTTAAAATCAGATTAAAATTAAATCAGTCAACTTGTTAATTTTTAATTTAATTAATTTGGTTTGTTTAATTGATTCAACTTAATAAATTATTTCTAAAAAATTAAGAATGTATATAAATAATATTTAAAAATAATATAATATATCAACATAATATAAACATTTTTTATATTTATATTTTAATTAAAATAGAATAATTTTAATTTCTTTAAATTTTTATAAAATAATATAATTTTAAATTAAATTACAATTTTTAATTTTATTAATTTTGTCCACCAATTAATTGTGAAAAACTAAAAAAGCGTGGAGAAGAGGAAGGAATAAAGGAAATGAATTTAAGAAGCCGGAAGCGCGGGGAATGGAAGAGCGAGCCCCACCAAACCACAGTGTACACATGTGTTCCGTTTAATTATTGGCACGTGTCAGAACATTGGACTAAGAGGCGATGCCGGCCCCGCCACGTCCGACGGACCGCTATCTCCGATGGTCCGTACTGGCATGAATAGGTGGGCTGGCTTCCTCAAATTTATCACTTGTTGCTTGTATAGTAATAGTACCAGTCTAAGCTGGTAAGATTTTGCCCTCGTCATTTTGCTATCTCAATACTAAAATGTTAATAATTAATACTGTCCTCTTTATATCACCTGCCAACAACTTCACTGCTTTTTTTTTTTTTCCCCATTTATTTCCCCTCCCTCTTAAATCTTTTAACTTCAGTGCTTTTATATTAATTTGTCCTTCAAATTTTGTTTGATTTAAATATGAAAAGAATAAAATATATTATTTCTATTTCATAATATTTATCGTTTAAAAAAAATGATTTCAATTAATTATCATTTTACATTACTAATATAATTTAATTACTTATTTTTCAAATTTACCTTCATCATTATTTTCTGGTTATTTCTCTTTTCTTTCTTTAATTAATTTGATTAAAAATAAATTAAGAATATATTTCTTTATATTAATTAAAATTATCTTTAATTAATAGTTTTCTTAATCTAAATGCAGTGCTCTGAAACGATAAATATTATAAAATAAAATGAGTAATTAGATAGAATTTATTCACATAAAATGTAATAAATATCTAATTAATAGGTGGCTAAAGTATTTTACATGATAATTCATCTCTCTTTCAAATTTCATCCGAATACATAATTTTTGAAAATCAAACCATATTGTTAAATCAATTTGATTAAATTAAAAATTGAATCATTGATCGGTTTGGTTAGTTTTAAACTAATTTTTTAAATTATTATTTTTAGTTATTATTGTAAATATATTTTGTATTTTAATATTTTATTATTTTAAAATTATTTTTAATGCTATTTATAGATTTTATTTATTATTAAACTAATTAAATCATATTGATGGAATTAAAGTCAGTTCCCTAATCAATTCATCAATCTATCTGATTCTAAGAATAATGTATAAAATAATATCAGTAAAGTTGCATCTTTTCAAAGTATCACTCAAATACTTTATATGCACTTGTCTTTGAAAATATTAGTACATTTAATTAGTTTTTTTTTCTTGAAAATAATTTATAAATTGACTTCCACATGTCTTCTTTACTTTCAGAAAATTATTTTTTATTTTTATTTTTAAAATTATTTTCTATAAATTTATTTATTTTAAAAATATATTTATTTTCTTAAAATAAGAAATTATTTTCTAATTGAAAACTAGAAAATGAGTATATTGAAATATTTTTTTCACTTAATATTATTTATTTTATTTTATATCATTATATTCTTGTTTATTTTTTATTTTTTCAAATAATTAAACAAGAAATACAAGTAAAAATGAAAATAAATTCCTTCAAAAATTGAAAAAAATTAAATAAAAATAAAAAAAGCAAAATGATGGATAAATTTTTGTTTAAGGTCAGAAGATAACTTGAAAAACAAACATATTTAAAAAGAAAAAAAATATAATCCTAACTTATTTAATAATAGTGATATATGAAATGAATTTATGATTGATAGAAAAAAGTGACTACTAAAACAAAAAAGAAAAAAATAAAAAGTTGTAGTTAATATTCTAATTTCTATTTAGCTTGGCAAATAAATTATTAGAATAAGATTTAGTTCAAATCAATCAATAAAATTAGAATAAAAAAATTAAAGAAATAAAAAATCTTATCATGAGATTTGAGATATTGGAGAAGTCTATATTTTTCCATTTAAAAATAAATTTTATTGCCAAAAAAAAAAGATAGAAAACACTTGTTTTTCAAAGGAATGTGTAAACTAACAAAATTAATTTCTAATTTTATTCAAAGCTATTCAATTTGAATAAAAAAAATTTATTTCTTATTCTATATGAAAAAATTTTCAAAAAATAAACTCAATCAGTAAAGATCTCTATTGTATTTCTAATTATATGATATGGTCTTCAATCGGATATAGGCTTCAATAATTCTATTAAATTTATTACAATTATATTTTGTTTCTTTTGATTAATAGATTTTTTTTGCAAATTTGCATAATTTTATTCAATCACAACTCATAATGTCTCAATTGAATAAAAATTTTAAAATTATTAAAATTATTTGATCCTATTTGATTTGTTTTAACAACTATAAATTTATTGCAATTTAATGTAATTTTATTCAATTACTACTCATTATGCCCTAATTGGCTAAATGTTTTAACATCAATAAAAATATTTGATCATCTCAGATTTATTATAATTAATATAAAATTTTCATCATTTTACACAATTCTATCTAATTCTTATTCATTCTACCCTAGTTGATTGAATTTTTTAAACTGAGTTGAAGTACTTGATATTTTTTATTGTTTCAATTACTATATTTTTTGGCGCTTTTTATATAATCTCTATCCTATTACTACTCATCATACCTTAATTATTTAAATTTTTAAAATTACTAAAAATATTCTATCTATCCTATTTTAAAAATGACCAAAAATCATAAATTTATAATTTATGATTTTTTTAATATTTTCGAATTATTTTAATAAATATGAAAAAATATTTTTTAATATTTATTTTTAAAAAATTTAAAACAAAAAACAGTAAACTACAACGATGCTAAACTGCCTCTTAATTTTTTTCTGTCGAAGCTTTCTTTGCCATTTCCATGAAACTTCATGTAAGGTCTAAAAATTCATTGTAAGAAGCCAAAAAAAAAAAAAAAAAAAGGTGTAAAGATTTCTATTTGGAATTTATTGTACTCGTTTATTATTATCGTTATTATTATTTTAAACAAGGGTCACTTTCACCCAACGCTTATAAAGGTTGCATAGTTGGTCAAACAAAAACTGGTTCTATTGTGAATTAATTATTTTTTTTAAGGTGTACGCAGCAGTTTAGGATGCATTTGGTACTATTATTTTTTAAAAATTAAAAGAGTTGGTTTTTATTTTTAACACATTTTTTAATAAATATAAATAAAATAAAAACTAATGTTTTTAAAAAGCCAATATCAAATCAAATTGAAAGAATTTTTTTTCCTAATTATTTCGAATTTTTGCCTTAATTTAATTGAGAAATTTAAAATTATTTGACTCAATTAGGATATCTGCAGATTCAATGTATTTTGAGTATAATGTTTATATACACACCGGTATATTAGAAATATATTTTTCGTTATTAATATATTTTAATTTAGAATTTGGAACTAATTCATAGTTGAAAAAATAAAATACATAAAGGTACATAATCTTATATTGTAAAAAATTTATAAAAAAAATTATATTTAGAATTGATAGATAGAGATAACAGCTTTAAAATAGTGGGAATCACTCAATGATCTAATTTAATTAAAAACACTGAATAATAAATTTGAAAAAAAAAACAAAAAACTTAATACAACGAGTCAAACGTAACTAGGTCTGGTGTGGAAACCAATCCAATAGGTTGGTACCTCCACGTCGTACAGGTCCAGGGAGGATGCAGGCGAAGGGAAAAGGTCCCTCACCCCTCCGTCCTCCCCCTCCCCCTTCCCCTTCCCCCTCCCTTTTTTTTTTTTTCATTTCCTTTCCGTTTAGTTATTTTTCTTTTTTTTGAAAAAAGAATAATACCAATAATAGTAACAATTAATAACTAAAATGTTCATAACTAAAATATATACCATATAAATTAAATTTCTCCATTCATAATTAAATTAATTTTCACAAAATACATAAATTAATTTAAATTAAATTAATTAGCTTAAATATAAATATAATATATCATTTAAATAATTAACATTAAATTTTATTCAAATTAAATAAAAAAATCATTCATAACTAATTACTTCTCATCACATACTTTGATTTCTCAAAATTAATCAAAATTATATTCACATTAATAACTTTATTTCTCATATTTAAATACTTTAAATTAAATCAATTCACATAACATTCTTAATTAAATAAACTTACTCAATAACTCAAATAAACTTAAACAACTTAACATATTTAATATAAATTAATTAAATTTCTTAAATATTTATTTAACATAATTTATTCATATAATATCATTAACATTAAAATCATATACTCATATTAACTACATTAATTTTATAAATTCTTTTAACATAGTTAATTCACATAATGTAATTAATATTAAAATCATTCAAATCATATGTTCATATTAACTTAAAGCAATTTTCATAATTTTTCTTGATTCTCAATAAAATTTATACTTAAATAACTAATTTTGCATAATAATCTCTTTAACATAAAATCATTTCTCTTTAAAATACTTATATATACATTAAACAATATTCTTAAATACATTAAAATATATCTAATTACTATTAAACCATTAAAATTCATAATTATATACATAAAAATAGAAAAAAATATTCTTAAAATAATTCGGGTTACCTAAATTTTCTAAAATAAGATTTCATACCTTATAAAATGTTATCTTTTAAAAAATAGATTTTTCCTTTATTTTCTCTTCAATTTCCACCCATCTCCTTTTCCTCTTCCCATCTCGTTTCTACGCCACCGATCACCAGTAACTTAATTAAACCCCCCTAAAAACAATTTTTAGTTCCACCATTGAATTCAGACTTGGTTAGTTCTTAGGACGTTGATGTGGTTTGAAAAAAGCTTGTTGTTGATCTCTTGAAGGTTAATGTTGATGTTGTTGTGTTTCGGAATAGTTGTGGTTTCAGCTGTGTGATTCGGGATCATGATGTGAATCTGGTTAAGGCTAGGTCAGTTAATTGAGCAGGTGGGTATTTTTGAAGTTAGATGAAGCGTTCAGTGTGAAGAAACTTTGAGTTCGCTCAAGGCGATGCAAAATAGATAATTTCATCTTAGAATCTGATGGCCAACAAGTTATTTGTGATATTCGTCAACTAGCTAGAGTTTCGTCTTATGCTCTTATGATTGCAGATTGTCAATCTTTATTAAAGTAGTAGAAGATTACCAAATGAAGCAACCCATAAGTGTGTTGTCAATCTTTATTAAAGTAGTGTGGTAATGCTCAATTCGTTATGTTAGAAGATTAGCAAATGAAGCAACCCATAAGTGTGCTAGGGCAGCTCTCTTTTCTCTGGTCTCATGGAGTGGAGCATTGCTCTAGGTTGTACGAAGGCTATTTTGGCTCCTGAGAGTCTGTTTTAATAAACGCAGTAGTTATTTTCCAAATAAAATAAAAGAGAACCAGTATCGATCCCAGATGAAAAATATCTCTCTCAAATTAAATCGATTTTTAATTTGTTCAATTTAAATGTTTGGAATTACTTAATTACTCAAATTCAATTTAGGTATTTGAATATTTTGAGTAATTTTTTCAAAATTTTAAATTTATATAAAAAAAATGTGTGTGTATATATATATATATGTATATCAATTTAGTTATTCAAATAAAAATATTATAATTATAACTAAATTATTATTTTAGTTTGAATAGATTCAATCATTTTTTTTAAGAATATTTTTATATTTTTTTAATTTTAAATATTTTTCATGCGGGCATGTTTAAGATTTCTGTGTTTACTCCTACTTTTAGCGGGCGTTAACGGCCAGAGCATGTACATAGTCAATGCTCTCATCAATACATCTATTTTTCAATTTCTAAATATAACTTAGTATCATCAATGATAATTATAAGATTCAAACCACCAAATAAGCTTCTTTTTTTTTTTTTTTTGTTGTTTATGGTAAAAGAATTTTTGAATCAGCTTACATATTAATTGAAACTATATCTTTTTTCCTTAAGTGAATTTTAATAGTACATTTCATATATTATTAAAAAAATAAATCCTTTTAACTGTTTGATTTAATTGAAATTGGTTAAGATTTCTAAACAAAAAATATGGTTTCAAGAGTATCATTACGTGTGTCTTATTTTTTGTTTGAAGATAGCTATTATTTTGATAATTTAATTGTGAGTCGTTCAAATTGAAATGTAAATAGACATGTATTTGTTGTTTTGGTGCTATTATATTATTAGGTCGTTATATGATGTTTTAAATTTCAATATTTTTATTTGGTATATTTCATTAAAAAACTATAATTCTAATTATAAATTATATATATATAATCTTATATTATATAAGCAAATAAATTAATTTAAGTAACGAGAGTCTAAGAAGGATGAGACAGTCTAATATTTTTAAAATCTGATTCTAAAGTTTTTAAAGTAAATTAAGATACAAAAATAAAAAATAAAATGAAAAAAATTCTATTTATATTTTATTTTTTGGTGTAACAAATATGTTTTTGTGGTAAATTAGATAAATTTAGGAGTTTAACATTTACTTCTATTTTAGCAAGTACTTAAAATAAATATGTATTTTAAATAGTACAAATTAAAACTTTTATATATGATAATATTTAAATACTATTAAGAGAAATTAAAATTTTACGATATTTAAGTTTTTCTTAGTAAATTAGGCTGGACTTAATTAATTATGATTTAATAAATATTTAATTATTAATTACCGGTGCCTTCCATTAATAAATTTTTAAAAGTTAGCCTTACAATTAGGTAGGTAGTAGTTAGAATATATGGTATCTATATTGTTATTAGGACTCTGTTTTTGGAGCCATCAATAAATTATTTTCACATTTGTCAATGTTTTACAATTTACTTAGTAATGAAACACAAACAAAATTTTCAACCTAAAGCTCCCTTATTTTTTTAAATAAATTGATCAAATCCTTCAATAAATCTTATGAAAATCCCATTATTTCAATAAAATTGAGACTCATCATCCAACAATTTTTTTTAATTGTTTTTACTAATAATTATTTTACTGACGTGTGACAAAATTTTGTTTAAATTTGTTTATAAAATTTTATAATTAATTATTTTATTAATTTTAAAAAGTTATTATATATTAGATTCAAATGATGCGTTCACTTTTAAATATTTTGTTTTATTATTAAATTAAGAAACTTATTAAAATCACTGGTAACCTTGATCTATTGAAACATTCTCATTGTTTTTTAGAGTATTTTTTTTCTTAACTAATTCAGCTAAATAAATTATTTTCCATTAAATATTAAGAAAGTAAATTTTCTTTTATACCCTTGTTAAAATTAAAAATCTCACATCAAAAAAATATCTAAAATATAAAAGGTATATAATAGTTTGAATTTAACTACTTAATTGATTAGTTTTAATATTTTAACAATGATTAATTCAAATTTATTTGAACCGAATTACTTACGACCTTAACCTCCACCCATATCTATTGTTTTTTCTATTTTAATTCAAACTCTGTTAAATTTCTAATATGATATTAAAGTCTGATTTGACCAAATTTTAATTTCTATTATTTGACATTGTCATTGCATTTAATTTAATTTTAATTGGTTAATTCTAATTTTTAATAATAGTTAATGCAAACTCAATCACTCACAAACTTAACCTCTATTCATTTCTATTATATCTGTCCTTTCAACGCAGTTCAATTCAATTTTTGTTAAATTTTTAATATAACTTAGATTAAATGCTATTAATATTGAATAATCCATCCGAGTTTTCATTAATCACCATACCATCACCATCAACAATACGTGTCCTTATTATACACACTGTATTAAAATGACCAGCACGATATGTTACCACATCTCATGTCACCACCACCACACCAAGTACCCCTCCCTAACACCCTTATTTACCATTCTGTCACTATCTCTCTTCTTTTATTACCCCACCAGCACCAGCAGCTCCTCTCCTCTCCTCCTCCCAATATCAGAGAAATATATATATATATATATATATATATATATATATATATACATACACAAACACAAACACCACACTTTCATATTTTTTGTTTCTTTAAAAAAAGAATAATAATAATAATAATAACAATGGAAAAACATCCAATCCTTCTTCCCTTGTAACGACTCAGGTTTGCATGTCTCTACCCGCATTCTTTTTTAATTTTTTTTTTTAAATAATGGTTAGTTTTAACATTTTTTGCAGGCGAAGAAGAATTATATTTATCTTTATATTTGATTTTATCTGAATTAATGAGGGTGAAGGAAATGCACCCGTTATGCTGTATCTCCCTAGAAAGCACGCCGGGGATTGGTGATCAGTCGCCGGAGTTGTCGTTGACCAGGGCGAGATCTTCGCGGGCCGGGTTCTCCGGCGGATCTGACAGCAATGCTGATAGGGGATCGGAGGGGACGGTGGCTGGAGTGCTGTACAAGTGGACGAATTACGGGAAGGGGTGGAGATCGCGCTGGTTCTTGCTTAAGAACGGCGTGCTTTCCTATTCGAAGATTCGGCGGCCGGAGAATCTCACTCTTTTGTCTCCGAACGATGACGTGAGATTGATCGGGGAAATATCTACCAGTCGGTTGTCCAGGCTGGACAGTGGCAGTTGTCGCCGGAAGCAGCAACATAAAGGTGTTGGCATTGTCCATTTAAAGGTATAAATAAATATATTGAATTGATAATATTAATTAAAAAAATCATAGCGGGGGGATCTGGACGAGGAGGGAATGGCGGTGATGTAAATTTTGGCGGCATTGGGGGGAGTTTTACAAATATAGGAAACAATTTGGTTTGAAAAAGTTTTGCTAAAAATTTTTTTTTTCCAATTTTAGTCAAAATTGTTTGGTTTCTGATTTCTGATATGCCAATAAAAATTATAAGCAAGGAAGAAAGAGATGGGGGGGGGGGGGGCATTGCATTGCTATCTGAGCTGCAAATCTTGTATTGCTCTGCTCAGCCTTGTGTAAATGTAAGTTATGTGACCACCGGTCAAAAGGAGGTTAATTTTTGTTTTTGTTTTTCATGAATTTAGTTTCAAATTTCTTAGTTTTTTATTTTTATTTTTTTACAGTTTAACTGGTTGTTAATGTGGAGTGGGTCACATCAGCAGGTGGGTTTTCTGCCTGAGTGTTTGTGTGGCTGTGATAGGGTACGTTGAACGTCTAGGTATTCAGCTGTGGTCACATCATTTGTTCTTTCAGTGGATGATCGATGATGGATTTGAGCTTTCTCAAATGATCAGATCCACCTTCATTCATTTCTTGCTTTTGATCTTCTTTTTATTTTTGACCTTTTGTTCTCTCATATTCCCATTCTTCTAATACATAATTTCTTTTACTCTGTCAACTTCTGGGTTTCTTGTCTTTCTTTGCTTCCACTCTTTTTAGGTTTTGGGTATTTCGTCTTCATCCTTTTTTTTTTAAATCTCTCTCTCTCTTTTTATGTCGACTGATTATATCAACAGTGCTATAATCCAACGGTAGGTGAAAGAAGCCATGACTACTGAAGCTATCAAACGGTAGCGATGGTGTGTGTTGTTTATGTCAATGTGTTTTCTTCTGTAGCTTGCTTTGGTTGATTTTTTTTTTTTTTGGCTTGTTAATTATTTTTTTTAAGGAACACTGTTAGTTTGTGCCTACGACTGTGTGGGTTTTGTTCAACTTTTATCTCTAGCAGAGAAATAAACAACGAAAAAACATTGCCGGGACTTTGAGACTAGTTGGTGGCCCTTCATTCATTACTCCACCGTTGCAAAGCTAAAACACAAAGAATATTACTTTCAGCTTCTTAAGCATATTCTTTTTTATAATTTCTAGATCCGAATGCTGTCTCCAATCTCGCATATCTTTCTGGGCAGCGATGAACTCAAAGATTTTTGGGTACGTATTGCGTTTTTGCAGCTGGGACTATGTATCCCGTGGCCAAACAATTGCATGTGTTATCAGGAGCTTTTAAATCTTAGTACTACTTGTTTTAAGCTAAAGGTTTGGTTTTGCTTTCGCTTGGTTAGTTTCCCAGTGACCTATGAATACAACGAGTTCGAGTTTAATATTTTCTCTTCTAGGTGTGTAAGTTAGTAATATATGTGCCACCTATTTATTAACTTAAACATTCGAACTTTCTTCCGGTTCAGTCATATATATATTTCTATTCCAAATCTATGTTAGCATTAATTTCTTATTGGTCATGATAATTGCAATGATTGTGCAAATTTTTATTGGGATGCTATTTTAATTCTTTAGCAGATCTCGTCATTTCGTGAGAGCAAGTCTGATGACAGGCGATTTTACATATTTACAGCTACAAAGACACTTCATCTGAGAACTGATTCAAACAGAGATAGGGTGGCTTGGATACAAGCTTTGGTCTTAACGAGGAGCCTCTTTCCTTCACGATCACTAAATGATAGTCTCTCCCTCGTACCAAAAGATATGTCTATTTCAACTGAAAGGCTTAAAAAGCGCTTACTTGATGATGGTATCAACGAGAACCTTGTGAAGGATTGCGAGCAAATCATGTTGTCTGAGTTCTCTGAAATACAAGGGCAACTTAAAGTACTTTGGGAAGAACGGTCCAATTTGTTAGACACATTGAGGCAGCTAGAGGTAACATTTCAACTACTATTATTTGTTAA
Organism: Omphalea diandra; assembly: GCA_949677035.1. Lineage (NCBI taxonomy): Eukaryota > Viridiplantae > Streptophyta > Magnoliopsida > Malpighiales > Euphorbiaceae > Omphalea > Omphalea diandra. Next base: position 52,082 of record CATIWR010197595.1, read on the forward strand.
TACAGATATCCGTCTAAAGTTTTTCAGTGAATTTATTTTTCTTGCAACTGCTGTTTTAATCTAATTGCAGATTTATCAAATTTTCGTTGCATTACCATTTTAATTTTAAAAATGCACTGGATACAATCTTTTGCAATTATCAAATTGATGTAAGGGGTGGATGTGGCAACTTAAAATTTTGTTCATTATCTGCTAGCGGACCAGGACTGAACTCAGGAATCAAACATTTTCATAATTACTAGTAGCCAGAAATGAAACCTTTTTTCCTGTAGTTTTTCCTCATTGAAGGTTATTTTTCTTATTTATGTTGGAATATATAAGTTATAATGAAACGAACCGTTCCATTAATCTGGTGCCAGCACAACAAATTAGTTAGAGTTAGTTGTTTTTGGTTTTCCGTAACTTTTGTAGGACAATCATTAAGCAATATAATCATTCTACTTTTCTCTTCATAATTTTTTCCTTATTCTAGAGTTTTCTGTAATCTTTCTTCTTCTTCGTTAAGCTTGTTTCCAGAGCTTGAACAATTTAGTCATATTATATCATGTTTATACTCACTTCTAAAAGTTTCCCATCTTGTGTGCAATTTTTATGAAACCGGTTCTAGTTGTCTCAAAATCTTTGGTGCTGTTCTTAATTATTTTTTTTTTAACAAAGCGAGTTTAACTTATTCTTTCATGTGTCTCAATTTGTTGTTTGTTGATTTTATGTGATGTCACTCATTTTTTAGCACTTTTCTTGTTTACTTCACATTTAGTGGCGCATCAATGTTTCAAAAGTTTGTGTCTCATAAATTTCTTTATTTTCAAACCTTGTATTTAAGCAATGAAATTTATTTGAAAGCATATTATATATATTGATACTACATGATATTATACATTTGTGTTTTATAATCTTCTGTGTGAAGGCTGACAACACCCAATAATGATATTATTTTGATGCCATACGTTTATGTTTCGATGATCTTCTGTATCAAGCACTTCAAATTAAACCTAGTATGATCGACTAACTCTGTCATCTTATGCATTTAAAGCCTCTTATGATTATGTGGTTGCCTATTTGTGATTGGTTATTTTAAATACTCATATTGATACAGTTGTTTGAGAATTGTTTACTGTTGTGATTTTTGGTAGCTAGCTTTTTTATTATACCATTCAGGGCTTCTTTTATTTATTTTTTTTTTCCCCCTTTTTCTCAATAAAGAAGTTTTCATATCTGATCATTGATGAATGACTATTTCACCACTGATTAATTTCAAGGTTTTTCATCTCTCTGACCATTAATTGGAGTTTTCTTAACTTTCATTCCATTGTATGCTATCTCAATCTGAAAACATTAATTATGCCTGCAGTGTTTCCCATAGTTGGCTGAAGTTTAAGATATTTTTCCATCCCTTATGGACAATTTAAGTTTTTCAAATTACATTCTTTTCTTTGGGAATGCATTTTCAAGTCCACAAGTTCACAGGTTGAAGTAGAAGTTATACTTCTTTTCCTTCTTTGTTAAAAAATGCGTTCTTGAAGTTCAGTTATCTCAGCACTGAAGATTATTGGTTTTCAAGGAAGTTCGGAGACATGCCTAATCTAGCGACATTAAATTTTTTTTTTTCTCATACCTAGTCCATCTTCAGGCACTCAACCTAGATCCTAACTTCACTAGGTAATACATTCTTGCAATCAAATCCAGTTTCTTGAAGACATCCTTTTGGGATTTTTAAATTGACTACATGTACATCTGGGCTTTTGTATTGTAAATATGTGCGGGTATTATTTGGATTTCTTTTATCTGTTATGAGAAGATATCCGCCATTGGCATTATATCTACTGGTTAAATCACATTGCATTGACTTGTCAAATACATTGCAGCTTATGTTTCTTTATGATATGTCTTTCGGTTTTCTTTCATAATATTCACTGCTCTGAAGTCTAAACTGTCATTTCATAAGTGCACATACTTTCGAAATAAATTTGTATAATATTCATTGGACTTCAGGTGTCTTTCGTTTGCTTATGCAGGCAGCTAATATTGAAGCAGAAACATCTGGAATCCCAGATGGTGAATTTCAATTGACAAAGCAAGAATTTTCAAGTTTAAGGCATGGGAAGTTTAGCGGTATGGGCATGACTGGCTTCAGCTTTTTTTTTTTTTTTTTCCTTCCCATCCTACATCAGTTTTTCTCATGACTCCTTTGTTGTGGAGCAAAATTTGAATGGTGCTTGGTATGTGTCTAAAATGGCCATAACCTCTTTTGTGGGCTCTGCTTAAGTCTTTCTAATTTACATTTTTTTAAGTTTAATGACGATGATATTTAGTAATCTAATAAAATTCGTAAGCTATAGTTTTTTAATGTTGCTCTCGTAATTTCTCCTATTTTCCAATTTCCTGCTTTTTCAAGATGCATCAATAACTACATTTTCTATAGCTTCTTGGCCTGCAATTTGGTTTTCATTATCTTGTTTTTGTTTTCAGAGTGCAGCACAACAGAATCATCTGATGACATCGAGAAACAACAACTTGCAGAAGTGTCTGATGAAGATGAGGCCTCCTTCTATGATACAAAAGAGTATTTTACTGAGCCAACTGTTATTCATGGACCAATAAAACCTGCCAATCGCCTTGAGAAACATAGGGAACATACTCAAAATAATAATGAGGAGAAAATGCAGACTGAGAACAATTTGTATAAATCTGGATATCCACGTATTGAAAGGCGAACAAAGCTTCCTGACCCAGTTGAGAAGGAGAAAGGGGTCAGTCTTTGGTCTATGATCAAAGACAATGTAGGGAAGGATCTCACACGAGTTTGTCTTCCTGTTTATTTTAATGAACCAATATCATCTCTTCAGAAGTGCTTTGAGGATTTGGAGTACTCTTATCTATTGGACCAAGCATATGAGTATGGAAAACAAGTAGGTTGCCAAGCACTTCTTGGTTTATTGCATGTGGGTTTTGATTCACATGAAACATTTTGTCCCTTTGCAGTAAGTATTTTAATAGTGTTCCATTAGGTAAAAGAAAGACATTTGTTTCTGTTTTCATGTTTGCTTGTTCTCTTTTCTTTTCTCTTGTGCATTTGTGTTTTCTCCTCTTCTTACTCTTGCTATGATTGACTTCTTAGGAGATTTATTGCACAAATTCAAATGATTTCTAAGATGGTAAATACTTCACTGGGCACGTATCATTCTAGTTTGTTTAAAAAATTTAATGAGTTGCTTATATTTTTTTTGTTGCAATCAGAATATGCCTATAAATATTTCAAATATTTGAACATGGTTAGGGAATTTATATATTTCAACAAATCTTTTTATATTTATGGCTATTCTGGAGTGATTAGAGAATGATGCCGAATTGTTTGTGAAAGTGCAACGACAAGTGGAGTTAGCCATCTAGCATCTACTGAATCACCGGAATATCCCCCAAGTAGATGACTTATTTCCTAAATAATCAGTAGAAGTTACATCCATTTAGGTACACTGAGTCATTGTATCTTTTGTCTGATAGATTTTTGTCTTAACAGCTTCCAGAAGAGCTGTAAAATCTTGTCAAGTAGAGTTAGCAACATGGGAACATAATTGACAAAGTATGCAGTAAAATACATCAATTGATTTTCCCCATTGCTTCTATTGTGAATGTTCATTGGCATGTTTGTTCTATAAAATGTTTAATATACAGAAAGTCTCATTTGATTGCTAGTTGATTCTGATTGTTTGTTCCTCTGTGGGTTTTGTACTTTGTACAGGGTAATAGCCTCCTGAGGATCTTGAATGTTGCTGCGTTTGCTGTTTCAGGATATGCTTCCTCTGAAGGGCGGCACTGCAAACCATTTAATCCCTTGCTGGGAGAAACTTATGAAGCTGACTATCCTGATAAAGGAGTTCGTTTCTTCTCTGAAAAGGTCCGTAATGATCCTAGATTCATGACAGGATAATGCAGCATTTCTTTTGAGCTAAGTTGATGGTTGGAAATTAAAGTGTGGTTGACATACATTTTCTTTTGTTTGAACAATGAATGAAGTTGTTCTTTCGTTTTGAGGAATCTGTCTGAAAGGATATTCATGGATTTAGACAAACTTTATTGTTGGTTTCAAGACATAGAAAGAAGGAATCAATCATGTCAATGGAAATTCTTAAATGGGACAGGAGTCGTCGTCATTTGCTATTGGGCTAGTAGTTTCATGATAATGTCTTGCCTCCAAGTGTAGGAGGTCAGGGGTTCAAACCTTGACAAACCCCTTCCCTTAAGAATTTCTGATGTACCAAAAAGAAAAAGAACCCAGTTCCCCCCTTCCCCTGTCCACTCAAATCTCTAAAAAATGAGGGATGTAAAATCCCACCTAGGAGGTACAATGCCATGAATGTGCTCATTTCAGACTTTCAATGAGATGAGTGATTTTATCATCTCTTTTTTTATTCCAAAATGAAACTTCAACTTCTAGGATAATGATTGTGTACCAAACAAGGGAGATCTTCTGAATCTATAGGATCAAAACTTTAAAGTGCAGGGGCAAAAGATCAAGATGACAGATTCCTTGTCAGAGACTGAGAATAAGTGAAACGTTAAAGTATTGAAAAGAATATGACTTGGGTTTGAGTCCTCTGGGTAACTCTTATCTGCTCCACCTTTTCTCACAGGGAGAATCAAATGCCAAAAGTAGAATACGTGCAAGAAAATAATGCTTTCAATCTTAGGCAAGCTTTATATGGGAAGCAAAAATAATTAGAATGGAAGTTTGAAGCAGCTTTTTTTTTTGTTAGTGAAAGAAACAAAAATTAGTTGCATATTGAAGTATTTGAGTACTTAATATATGAACAAAAATTAGTTGCATATTGAAGTATTTGAGTACTTAATATATGGCATAGAACTTGATTGCATTTTACTGACACTGGTCATGAAATCTTATATTCTGACGGTGTATGTTTCAATGACATTTTGATTCCAAATAGGTTAGTCATCACCCTACTCTCATTGCGTGCCACTGTGAAGGTAGAGGGTGGAAATTTTGGGGTGACAGCAACCTCCGCACAAAATTTTGGGGGCGGTCAATTCAGCTTGACCCTGTTGGATTTCTGACCTTGGAGTTTGATGATGGTGAAATATTCCAATGGAGCAAGGTATAGCCTGCTTCATTATTGTGCTTATGAAGGACGAGTCAAATGACCAATCAAGTTCATCATTCTTCCCTTTTCTTTTTGGATAGTGCTTTTGCATTGACATGGTTTCACTCATTTGTCAGGTGACAACAACAATCTACAATCTTATCCTTGGTAAAGTGTATTGTGATCATCATGGAACAATGCATATACATGGAAATCAACAATATTCATGCAAACTCAAGTTCAAAGAACAATCAATTCTTGACAGAAATCCTCACCAGGTCTGTTATCCAGCTTTTGCTTATGTGTTACAAACTGATGTGTGGAGGGTAGTTAATCTTCTGATGTTGCCAAATGCTTTGTAGTAGCTTCATAACTTGAACATTTGTTAGGTTTACATGCAATTTCATTCATATGATACAGCATGGTTGTATAATAATATTATTCCATGCTTATAATCTACATAGGTTAATGGGTTTGTTGAAGATGTTTTGGGTAAAAAAGTAGCGACATTATTTGGAAAGTGGGATGACAGCATGTATTACACTAAAGGTGATGGGACTAGCAAGTCTAAGGATTCCAATCCCTTATCGACTGCCACCTTGCTTTGGAAGAGTACTAAGCCACCTCCTAATCTCACTCGGTACAACTTAACATCATTTGCAATCACTCTAAATGAATTAACACCAGGACTACAGGTAGAGATGATGCATTATATCGATTTTTTAATATGCATTTCCATTTTTCTCTTATGCATATCTAATCGTTTTTTATAGCCGTGTCTGATTCCGGGTATTTGATCACGGATTAAGGAGAAGCTCCCGCCTACTGATTCCAGGCTTAGACCAGACCAACGACATCTGGAGAATGGAGAATATGAGAAGGCAAATGCAGAGAAACAACGGTTGGAGAAGCGGCAGAGAATGGTATCTTTGACAGCTTATATCCTTGACATAATTATAATGTCACATGATTGCAGATCAGGTTGAATCATAATGTTGACAACATGCAGAACTGGATTAGGGTTATATTGGCAAATACATTTGATGTATGGCTAAAAGTTGAGATTGCGAAGTGAAATGAGTCAAGTAACAAGTAACAATTTAGCGAAGCATTGAACCTAAGATGGTAAAAGAAATAAGTAGAATTTGTTATTCATGTATAGTTGTGATCATCATGCTTCTTCACATTCTTTGCAGTCGAGGAAATTACAAGAGCATGGATGGAAGCCCAGGTGGTTCAAGAGAGAAGGTGAAGATGGACCTTTCCGCTATGTGGGTGGGTATTGGGAAGCACGAGAACAGCGAAATTGGGAGCAATGCCCAAATATTTTTGGTGAATTTGTTGAAGATTTTGCAGAATCTTCTGAACAGTCTTGAACTTGATTTAGGTAAATGTACTTTACCGGATAAACTGCAATTTTACTTTCTTAAAACAGCAGTTCCACCATATTACATTGCTTCTGTTATGGCCGTATTTCTTTTGGTGCATCTTGCCATTAGGGCAACTGAAAATCAGCAGATAGCTGATGCTCCATTTCTCATCATTGAATGTTAACATGGAGTTCATGTAGCAGCCGGTATCGATAATGTATAACTCATAAAATACATCGAACTGCATTTAAATTGCCATGGGCATAAAGAAAAAGGCTAAAGGTAGGGAACAAGAGGTAACCATAATAATATTACCCCAAAATTTGACCATTTCTATCAGAACTCATCTAATCCAGCTCACTGATTATGTAGACCACTCCGTCTGTCGCAGAGCAAGCTATGACACTAGTTGATCTGATTTCTGGATTCTAGCGATTTGCAAGATTGTAGATTGAGGCGGCAAGTTTTCCCAAGAGACTTGAGAGTGGGCTTATTTTTTCGTTTATAGAAGATGGATAGGATAAAGCCTAACATTTCCTTGTAGCCTAATCCTAATTGTTTGCTATAAGGATGCTGTTTGTGTAATGTAGCTCTCTCTCTCTCTCTCATTTGAGTTTAGTTCCTTGAATTGCACTGGCCATTGGCTGAAAATTTCATTTTGATATATATATATATATATATATTTGTTTGAAATAAATGGCAAAAAGAAAAAAGAAGGAAATGTATCATTGTCATCGACTCACCACATTCTGATGGAGTTATGAGATGATTTTTGATTTACCTGTACTTGGTGATAGAAGATTATTATAGTTTTATTTTGTAAAAATATTTATGCTAACGGGGAAATAATTTCCTCCAAAAAAAAAAAAATTATAATGGTTGGTTGCTTCCACACAAAAACAGGAGGAATTTTTTTGTAGTCTGAGTTCATCATGTAGATGGTGAATCATTTAATAAGAAGCGATTTACATGGCAAGTTTTATAATGATTCTGAAATATTTGAAAATAGTGTTATTTTCTTAAAAATATAGGAGTGCACTCTATTTATCGGTGAACCTGGTGTCTGTGTATTGGGAGTATTAATTTAAAGTATTCCGGGATTATTGAATAATTTCTTAATGTATATAATATATTTGGAGTATAAATTTGTGAAAAGTAAAATATAATTTAATTTTAAAAAATTATATAAATAATAGTGCATACTAGAAAAAAAATTTTCTTCCCACAGTTATATACTAAAAAATTATATAAATAATAGTGCATAATTTAATTTAAATGATATGCTCTTGTTTTAAACTTCTAAATTCAATAGCCCCTAGTCCATTTTACGCTACAAGATACCCTGAAAGTAACATTAAACTTAATATCTTTAACAAATTTAAGTCGTAATAATATTTAATAAGACCAAAGTAAGCAAATAAAAAAAAAAAAACAAATAAGGAAAGGTGGGGATGCATGTGAAGATGAAAGTCGCCAACGCCTAAAATGGAAGCCTGGCCTGGTTAAAGCTCAGCCTTTTAGCCGGCAGGCCTGGTTCAGCCTGGCTCGCACTTTATATATCGATTAATTAACATGTGCATCTTTTTTTTAAAAAAAGATTTTTACATTTTACGTTTTCTAAAAAAATATTTTAGTATATTATTATTTATTTTTTTACATTGTCTTTTATTATTTTTTATAATTTCACATATGTTACACCATTCAATGTTGTATCGTCATTGCTTTCCATTTTCATCGTTACCATTTTTGTTATATTTTTATTTTCTATTTTTGTTCATATTTTTTTTGTTTTTATGTTTCATTTATAGCGTTTTGATTTTTCTCTTTCTCTCTCTAAAAAATAGCGAAAAAAATAGAGATTTATGTGAGTTTTTTATTTTTATTTTTTAAGATTTAATAGTTGTTTTTATTGTTATTGTTCTTTAAAATAAAAAATTATAAGTTTTTATATATTTTGGATGAAAAATAGTTAATAAATGAATATTTTTGAGCTAAAAATTAGTTATGAAGAGAGAAAATCGCGTTTGTTAGTGGTTAAAAATGATGATTACATTCTAATTATTATTCCTATATCTTTTGTTTATCAATTGTTGAATAACTGAAAGTAGGGCTGAAATTTTCGCGGTATTTATTCGGTATACCGCCAAAATCGAACCGATAAACCGAACCGAAACCGAAATCGGTCCAATCAGAAAATTTTCGGTATTAAGGTTTGAATTTTTTCGGTTTCGGTATTTAGGTTCGGTTTGGCGGTATACCGAATAAATACCGCGAAAGCTAAGGGGCCAAATTTACGTATTTGCCACAGTTCAACACAATAACCAACGCCCCTTATTTTCAACAAATTAACGACATCGCCACCGAACGCTATCAAGAAGTACTGTAGCAAAATGTGGTTCCTCTCATATTCATTTCAGCCCTACTCTGCACCCTCTCAAATTGTGGTTCCTCTCATATTATGAATTAAATAATATTTTTCTAAAATTATGTGTGTATATATATATGTGTAAAAAGATAAAATTGTAAATTATA
>CATIWR010197600.1:0-14818 GCA_949677035.1 Omphalea diandra
AATGTGGATGCATTTATTTTCAAATCTACTTTATATGGTGCATATTGTAACTAGCACCAACCACAATAACAATTGTTTTTCTTTCTCATTTTGTCCAATAATAATAAAATCTTAAACAACATCAACTCTTAATTTTAACTAGCATTACCAATAACAATATATATAATAAGAATTTCCCTATTAGGTCAACACATTCTTTTTCAAATCCATAATACATTATTTTTAAAATCAATAAGAAAATCAAGAACTAAAATAAAAAAACTAAAACACTTAAAAAAAATCAATTTTCTCTATTAAAGGAAACACCACAAAATAAAAATGTATGATGAATAACATCAATAACATCAACAAAACTAATAGTTCATCAATTTAATATTAATATATAATCTCCAAGAAATATGACAATCATGAGATTTAAAATTCAAAAATCTTACATGTAAAAGCAAATAATAGGAATTAACCAAATCTATTAAAAATTAAACAACTCATCTAAGTTTTGAACTCCCATTTTATTTTAATTTTTCCTTTTGCCCACATTAAAATCCATGAAATTAAACAAAGTAATATATTTTTTTTTCCTCGATGTCTAGAAATTCATGTAAGAACATTGAAAACGGGAATTTGTTGTTAAAAAAGAAAAGTCAATAAAGAGAAAAATTAAGGATTAAAGCTTATTCACAATAAATATTGTTATTTAAAAATAAATTTATTCAAATCAAATCTATAAAGTTTATAACAATTACAGGAAAGATTACTTTACCAAATTGAAATTAATATATAAAGCTTGTCAGAACATGACTATTTATGATTGGTTGATGATGAGATATTTGACAAAATTAGCAAATTTTAGTAAAGGATAAAATTGTGAATAAAAAAAAAGGAAGATTAGATGAATGTTGCATGCATAATGAAGGTATAGGTTGGAGGTGCAACCAGTGATATATGAAAGTGAAATAAAAAAGATACAATAAGTTTAGGAATTAGAGTTTTATTCAGAGAACTAATATATTAAGATGATGTTGATTTTCTCTCATCCTACTTTTATTTACCATTACTCATTAGTAATTGAACATTTTTCTGAAATATTTTAAATTTTTTCTAGGTCTTGGTTGACCGTGGGATCACCACACGATAGATAAACTATAAACAGGATTTGAATGGCATAGAAACTATTAATTGTGTCCTCAAGAGTTCGAAAAAGTTAATTTGACCTTAATTGCACGTTGTGAAAAAGTTGAAGGTCTAAAATGAGTATTAGGGAAGAGGAAAACCTAGTTTTGAATGAAATGACTAAATTGCCTCTAACCAATCAGTTAAACGATGACGTTTTAATTGGACTAAAAATCCCTTCTTGTCATTTGGATACTATTTATAGGCTCTCTTTTTCGGTTGCTTTGTTCCGTTCTGTTCCATTCACTGCGTCTTGGCGGCCGCGTGTAGAGGTAAGATTTTCCCTTGATTTCATGTTATCTTATGTTTGTTGATGTTGTCCAATTTTATAACTTAGATGTTCGACTTCTTTCTGGAAGACTTGTAAATGGGTTTTTAGTGATCTTGGTTTTCTGTGTTTTCTTGAAAAGCAGTATGTTTAGATTTGATCAGTTGTAGGATATGGTTTTCTAACTCTGCTTCATAGGGTCGGTGTTATTAGAAATGGGTGAGGAAACTAAGGCAGCAGCTTTTGTCCCTGAATCTGTGTTAAAGAAAAGGAAGAGATCTGAGGAATGGGTTTTGGCTAAGACCCTAGAACTCAAATTAAGAAAGCAAAAGAATGCTGAGAATAGAAAACTCATCTATAAGAAGGCTGCCGAATATGTTAAAGAATACAGAGATCAGGCAAGCGATGCTTTCCTTGGATGGAAATGTCACTTTTTGATTCTGCTTTCATCTTCATGTTACTTATGTTGTATTTTGCACTGGATGTATTGCAGGAAAAACAGTTGATAACACTGAAAAGACAGGCCAAACTGAAAGGAGGTTTTTATGTTGAACCAGAGGCCAAACTGCTTTTCATCATCCGGATCCGCGGGTAAGTTTTTGCATTTGAAGCACAGAGTTTTATGGAACTCCATGGCATTGTTTTAATTTTAAATTCGGGTTTTTCCTTTTATAGTATCAATGCTATGGATCCAAAGACGAGAAAAATTTTGCAACTTCTGCGTTTGAGACAGGTATTATTTGCTATTAGAAATAAACTAATGAATAGAAAGGCCTGTTTAATCACCCAGTTATCGTTCCACTCAGTCGTGTGTGGGATTTTTTAATCCCATGTATATTCTAAAAGTGTCGTGTTAAATGTTCTTTGACAGATATTTAATGGTGTCTTTCTCAAAGTGAACAAAGCAACCATGAACATGCTGCATAGGGTTGAGCCATATGTGACTTATGGGTAAGGCAGATCAATCTTTCACATCTTAGAAAGCAAAGTGGATGTAGATCTTTAACTATTATTTTGATACAGTTTTTCAATTCCTCTATGGAGGGTCTATCAATTACCACTGTGACACAACTTCAACCTGGTTACTAACTTGACTATGCATACGAGATGGATTGCATTGAAACATGGAATATTGGTTTATAAATGGTGAATTTTTTACTGCAATATGCAATAATGGCATGAATGATCTCATAGATATTGCGATCGTAAAAGTGAGAGGGAGTTGATCTATTGTTTCTCATGCATTGCTTTAATTACTTTTGTAGATATCCAAATCTTAAAAGTGTGAGGGAGTTGATCTATAAGAGGGGTTATGGAAAGCTGAACAAGCAGAGAATTGCTCTGACAGATAATTCCATCATTGAACAGGTAGCATGATATCCATTAGTTGATTTGCATCCTTTGATGTGGGCCTTCATATTGATATTGATGTATCAATTGCTATATCTGCAGGCTCTAGGTAGTTTCGGGATTATTTGCATAGAAGATTTGATTCACGAGATTATGACTGTGGGACCTCATTTCAAGGAGGCAAACAATTTTCTGTGGCCATTTAAGCTGAGTGCTCCATCTGGAGGTTTGAAGAAGAAAAGAAACCATTATGTGGAGGGTGGTGATGCTGGAAATCGTGAGGATTATATCAATGAGCTCATTAGGAGAATGAATTAGATCCCATTGTTGTTGCCATCGGTTATTTTTGTTTTGGTGATGAGAAGGCTAGAAGACAGGGATTTTGCCGGCATTATTAGTGCTGAGTGGTCTCTAAGCATATATATATCTTCCCCTTGTTTGAGATGCCCATGTTGAAAATTTTTAATCAACTACTGTTTCATTAGTTAGTATCTGTTAAAATTTTGATTCCTTGTTTTGGTTTAGGATTCTTGTGGCTGGTTCGTTTCTCTGCTGCCTCAGAAGGCCGAGGCCCAGGCTTATAACTTTTTAAGCATATATTTGAAAAATGATTCTGAGTACAAATGTTTTGCAATATTTTTGTTGCGGCAGGTTATACAAATATTTGGTTGGCTCACTTTAAATTATTTTAGCCGTTAGTCCATCGACGGCACAGGTAGCTGTAACATCGAATTTATCTTTTCATTTTTTTTAATGAAAAATCCAATTTTTTTTATTTTTAATCTAATGATAAAAATCTAATGAGTTAAATCAGCACTATGGGTGTTTTTTTTTTTTTTTTTTTTTTTTACAATCATCTTCAAAATCAAGGATGAGTTGCCCTTTTTCCGCATCAATCTCATTAACCCAACCGGATTGAAAGTCAAGCATTCAAGGAAAGTGTCCTCCACGTATTTTGTAGGCTATGTTGTCTTTTTATTGGATGGCTTTGGTAGGTTTTCGCCCTTATTGAAGCTTCGGTTCTTGACATTGGTTTCATCCTCATCACCGCCATCGTCATCCGTATGTGCATGCATCTCATTGCCTCCCTTGACCTGTGGGCAGCACAGCCTTCTTCTTCCGTGGCTTCTACTGATTCGGCTGAGCTCGATTTGTTTTTACACATCGCATAGAGGATCAATTGGGTTATCCCCAATACAAAACCCGTTCCATTTGGCACCTATATTTTTTTGCATTTGATAGGTAATAATTAATTACTTTTAAAGAAATACTTAACTGAAAGAGTGCGAATTTAAATTTACGAACTCTAAGTATTACGAGATAGTAGTGGAAATTCTAAATATTACGAGATAAACACTTGATCATTATCATTAAACTGTTTAGACTATTAGTTCACTGAATTATTTAACAAATTTACAAATTTATAATTTCATAATCCTAAACGCTTAATTAAAATTCATTGTTTGCACTAATAGATGATTGGAATTAAACTTAAAAATGAAAAAGAAAAAACTCCAATACAGTAGTTATTGACAAGCACAGCATAAATGGACCAAACACCTCCATTGAGGCAGAGGAAAAATCGGACCAAGAAAGGCACATACTCAACGCTCTTGGTCTTTATCACTGTTCTCTGTCATACATAACAAATCGATGCTAAACTCAAGACTTCAATTCCATCACAAATGTAATTAAAATCTTAGGGATTGTAATTAAACTAATTACCATGGCTGACAGAGGTTCTGCATACATGCCTACGCTTAATGCAGCACAGGAAATTCCAATACATGTTAGCCGCAGATTTCCATGAATGGCTAATAGAGTTACTGCTATCACTGACCCAAGAAAACCCACATCCAGTAAAGCCATCAACTTTGCTGTCTTAATCTGGATTAACAACAGAATTGGATTGGTTAACTAACTACACATAAATAAATTACGATACATCTTCCAAATTCTTTTCATTCTCACCACCTCCACGAACATTTAATTTAACATTACAAAGCCAAGCAAGATTTATTAGTTATCACCTTCTTATCTTTTGGAGCATAGATGAAAAAGATAGTGACATAAATGAACTCAAGGACGGCGCCGGCACCGTTTACGGTTGCCACAAGTAAACCATCTGAATTCCATAGAAAGTCCACGAACTTGAACTCAATAATGTAGTTATATATGGAACCCCTTCGTAATCCTCTGTTGATCTTCTCTTCACCACCGTCCAAAAAGTATTTTTTGCAAATGAAAACCAATAGCTATCTCCCGTCAATGTTGCTTAGGCTACTATATAATCAACTTTTAATTAATTAATATAAAATTAATTATTAAAACAATACAAACTCGTACACAATTAATTCAGTAATACTGATATCATTCTAAAGACTGTTAGATTGAAGATTCAAATGCTAATCGGAGCCAAATTTGAAAAAGTACATTATAAATAAATTCCTCCATGTTTCTGAATTAGGCAATTATTTTCATTATCTGTCATAAGCACAAGGCCCAATTCAAATCGACACAGGATGCTTTTTCCGATACTCTTCAGTTTTCATTGGTTACTTACATGGGAGAAGCAAAAACCAGCAAAGATATGATATTACCTCGAACCACATAACAAGATAGAATTCTATGAAATCTAACAAAAAAGAAAAAAAGAACAAAAATCCGGTGAACCCTGAACTAAGAGACAAACCATTAATAAGAGAGAAGAGGAATGAACTACTCCCTCAGTTTTATAATAGATGTCATTTAAGTTTTTTGTGTTAGAGTAATGATAGACTCACATATATTAACAATTTGTTTATAAATATCTATCCAATCATAAACTCAATTAAGTGATCTAATAAATTAATGACTGATATTAATTATCTATTAAGCATGGGACATTTGAGCAAAAGGTGCAGAAGAAACAAGATAAGGAGATCACTTGTTTCTTTTGCAAGAAGGTTGGTCACATGAAGAAAGCTAGCACCAAATACGTTGTTTGGCGTGAAAAAAAAAGGTACACTTCTCAACTTTGTTTGTTTAGAAATTAATTTAGCTATTGTGCCTAGTGACACTTGGTGGATAGATATGGGTGTTACTACTCATATAAGTGTCACAATGTAGGGTTGCCTCAAGAGCCAAATGCCACTTGATGGTGAAAGATACATTTATATGGGAAATGACAACAAGGCTAAAGTGGAGACTATTGGTCTTTTTAGATTATAGTTAGAATCTAATTATACTTTCGATTTAGATGAGACATTTCTAATACTGTCATTTAGACGAAATTTAATTTCTATTTCATATTTGGACAATTCTAGATAGTTCAGTTGGAAATAGAATGGTTAATATTTATCTAAATTCAAGTATTATTGGTGCAAGTAGTCTAATAGATAAGTTATATAAATTACATATAAAGACCTCTAATGGTAATGATACAAGTAATCATGTCATTAAGCAAAAATTAATAAATAAGAATTCGTCAATGTTATGACACATATGTTTAGGTCATATCTCAAAACAATGTATTCAAAGGTTTGTGTCGAAAGGAATTATTGATCTACTTGATTTGTCAGACCTTCAAGTCTATATTGAGTGTATTAAGGGTAAACAAACAAATGTGAGAAAAAAGGGATGCCAATAGGTGTAATGATGTCTTGGAATTGATACATACAAACATTTGTAGTCCATTTCCTACTCCTTCGAATGGACAATAATATTTTATCACTTTCATTAACGATTACTTATGTTATGGCTATCTTTATTTGATTCGTGTGAAGTCTCAAACATTGGATATGTTCAAGAATTTTAAAGTTGAAGTTGAAAACCAACTAGGCTAGAAAATAAAGGTCGTTAAATCTGACTGTGAAGGTGAATACTATGGTAGATTTGACAGATCAAGTGAACAACATCCAGGACCATTTGCCAAATATTTAACAGAGTGTAACATTGTCCCTCAAGACACCAGGCTAGGTACTCCAAGCTAAAATGGTGTAGCAGAGAGGCAAAATCGTATTTTTAAGGACATAGTAAGAAGTATGATTAGTCATTCCAACTTGTCAGAATTACTTTGGAGCGAAGCTATCAAAATTACACTTTATATTTTAAATAGACTCCCAAGTAAAGCAGTAGCCAAGACCCCATATGAGCTATGGATGTAAAAAAGTCTACTATTAGGCATTTGCATGTTTGGGGTTGTCCAGCTGAGGCTAGGCCTTACAAGCCAAATGAAAAGAAATTAGACTCTAGAACTGTGAGCTACTACTTTAGAGGGTATTCTGAACAGCTAAGGGGTTTTAAGTTTTTTGATCTCTCTACCATATATATTTTTTGAAACGGGAAATGCCAAGTTTATTGAGGATGTTGAGTTAAGTGGGAAAAAGTCATTAAAAAAAGTGGTTTTTGAAGAGGAATTTGTTAGCATTCCTAATGTTACAGTTGGATAATCATTATATTTGATGATGCCATCCATAATGGGCAACCAGTAATAAAGATTATACACATATCTAAAATTCCTCTTACTCAAATTCTAGAACCAGTTCAAATTCCAGAAGAGGTAACTCAACATCCTCAAGAACCATAAGTTCAAGTACCACTAAGAAGATCCGTAAGAGAAAGGAGAAGTGCAATTTCAGATGATTATGTTATATATCTCCAAGAACATAAGTTTGACATAAGAATGAAAGATGATCCAATTTCAATTAGTCAAGTCAAACAAAGTTTTAATTCTGAAAAGTGGATAGAAGCCATGAAAGATGAGATGAAATCAATGAAAAACAATGGCATTTGGGACCTAGTAGAGTTGCTTGTAGGTGTAAAACCTACTGGATGCAAATGGATTTTTAAGACCAAATGGGATTCAAAAGGCAACATTAAAAGGTATAAGGCACGTCTAGTCACAAAAGGTTTTACTCAAAAAGAAGACATCGATTATATAGAGACATTTTCGTCGGTTTCATCAAAGGACTCCTTTAGAATCATCATGGTAGTTGTAGCTCATTATGATTTAGAGTTGCATTAAATGGATGTTAACATTGCATTTCTCAATAGTAACATTGATGAAACAATATATATGGTGCAACTAAAGAGCTTTGAGTCTAATGATTCGAAACATCTCGTTTGAATACTTAAAAAGTTCATATATGGTTTAAAGCAGGCATCCTAATAGTGGTATCAAAAGTTTGATCAGGTGATTGCTTCATTTAGTTTTAAGGAAAATACCGTTGATCAATACATATATCTCAAGTTCAGTAGGAGCAAATTCATTATCCCAGTACTATATATAGATGATATTATACTTGCAAGTAGTGATATGGGACTTTTACATGAATCCAAGTGATTTCTATCTAGTAAATTTGAAATGAAAGATCTTGGTGATGCATCTTTTATGTTGGGTATACAAATCCACAGGGATTGTGCAAGAGGTATACTTAGGCTATCACAAAAAACCTACATTGACAAGGTGCTAAGTAGATTTGACATGAGCAATTATGCGCTAAGGGACACACATATGACCTAAGGTTATAAGTTTAGTTTGCATCAATGCCCGAAGAATGAGCTTAAGAAGAAGAATATAAAACTATTTCCCTATGTATTGGCAGCAGGGAGTCTTATGTATGCACAAGTTTATACGTGTCTAGATATTGCGTATATTATTAATGTTGGGTAGATATTTGAGTAACCTAGGTATGGATCACTAGAAAATGGCAAAATGGGATAGGTCATATTTACAAAGAACTAAACATTATATGCTTACGTATTGAAGATCAAGTCAGTTAGAGATTACGAGATATTTGACTCCGATTTTGCGGGATATCTTAATAGTAGGAGATATACTTCAAGCTACATCTTTATGTTGGCTGGAGGAGCAATTTCATGGAAAAGTGAAAACAAACACTCATTGCTTCTTCCACTATTGAGGCATAATTCATAACCTATTATAAGGCATCAAACCATAATATATGGCTATAAAATTTTATTATTGGGCTACACATTGTTGATGGTGTTGAACAACCATTAAGAATCAATTGTGATAATAAAGAACAACTGAAGTTCATCAAAGTCTAAAGAAATTGACATTAAGTTATTAGTTGTGAAAGAAAGAGTTCAAAGTCCTTAAATTTCAATTGAACACATAAGCATAAACTCCATGTTAGCGGATCCACTCACTAAGGGTTTGCCACCTAAGATTTTTCATGAGCAAGTCACACACATGGATGTTGTACACATTGATGATATGCCAACGTATTAGGAGTTAATGTTTGAGTTTTATATTTATTTTCTCAATGTATTATTGTATCTATATTATGTTCTTAAAGATTATTTTGTTTGAATACTCTAAAATGAAATGATGACTTTCATAAGCAGTTGAATATTAAGTGTTGAAAGTTATATTTGACCTTTTTTAAAGTAGGACCAATTGGAAATAGACATATTATAAATCACATTTATGTAATATCCATGCTACACATCCATACTCGATCCATGTTGCTCATTTTGCTAATATTGTAATTATTGTTAGGTCTAAATATAGTTATATTTAACAAAGGCTGCTTTAATCCTATATTAGCATAATTAGTAGATTGGATTGTTTTAAGGATATTTAATTTGGATAGTAAAGTAGAGCTCAATAAAATAAAATTACAAACATTATTCAAGAATACATGTGGTCTAAGTGAGAGATTGTTAGAGTAATTATAGACTCACATATATTAACAATTTTTTTTATGAATATCTATCCAATCATAAACTCAATTAAGTGATCTAATAAATTGATGAGTGTGTTGTTAATTAATTATTTATTAAGTATGGGTCACCTTATGTGTAGAGCCCAAGTCACTTGTGTCTTATATGATAGGCTTAAAACACATGTGAGCCAATATCTAATGGTATAGTCCCTAAGGTATAGAAAACAATTATAAAATAACAATCTAATTCTTTCAAATGGTAATTTTTTGATTTTCCTAAAAGAGTACAACATTCTGTGTTTTCCATCACTAAAAGAATAGAAAGATGGTTTCTTCTCTATTGCCTTAGAAGATCTATATATAATCAAGATTAATAATGGATTCATATTTATCTTTAGACTTTGTTTTAATTGGGATGATCTCTTGGTGATATAACATGTGATTATGACATTGAATTGATAATTAATTTGATTATTAATGAATTTGATTTAATCCAACATTTTGCACATATATTAAAAATTATATTTAATAGATGTTATTACATAAGTAAAAGACTATGTTACCCTTAATTTGTTATTTTCATAAATTGTGCACTTTACAAAGAAACAATTATTATGAAAGAAAGAAAGAGTAAAATTGAAAAAAATTAATTAATACTCATAGATAATTATAAAATGTCAAGTATTATGGAACAAAAATTTATCTCTAAAACGATATCTAATTTAAAGCGGAAAAAGTAACCAATAATGTCAATTATGAAGCTTAAGCTAGCCATCGATTCTAATGGAGGAGGAGGAGAGGTGGTTGAAGGAATGAGTAGTGAAGAGAGATTACATGTAAACAAGAATCATATATATAGACCCTTAATAAAGACTTAATGTTAAATTGTCATATACATTTCATTAATCTCTAATATGTGATCAAAGAAAATCATACTAATTTTTTTCCAATCTAAAAAAGTATTCAAATAAATGTTTATCAAAAGATTCTTTGATGGGTGGTTGATGTTTCATGGTCTACCTTTAAATTATACACACTTGTTAGGCTGTAGAACTCTAAACATTTGCCAATTGCCACATTCACTCTATATCTCATCTGTTTATACACTGACAATAGAAAGTAGATCAACTTTCTTTATTTTTGAAACAAATTTGTGTTTTCATATGCAATTTTTTCCCTTGAATGTGCTATAAAGTAATATAGATTGGAAAATTTGGTCTTCTTGATCATGGTATGTGAAGGTGATAGACAAATATAGTGCTGCCTAATTTGCAGTTGAAGGTTGGATTTCAATTCCTATACTCATCAAATATATAGTGCATAACTGCTATATATATATATATATATATATATATACTTATAACTAACACAATTTGGCACGAAGGGTTAATTAATAACTAATGTTATACTTTAGTGTTAGCAAGCTTGAATTTGTTGACGAGATTAATTATGCCTTACTTTCCATATAAATGAAGTTTTATTCCCTAAATTCTGATGAGATGTAAGATCAGTTTTTTTCTATACAAATACAAGGTGTCTTTCTCTTCTCTTTATTCTATAGGATGGTATTTATGAATAAAGTGTGCAATCAATTTAAACCAAAATGAATTGATGAAATAAAAAAATAAAAAATCAAACCTTCAAAATTATAATATCAATTTAAACCAAATTGAATATTTCAAATAAAAAAATAAAAAATCAAGCCTTCAAAATTATAAATTAAATCAAATTGAACTAAATATAAGAATCAAATTAAGTCAAACTAAATTAATTTTATTTGATTTGATTTGAACTAAATTTTTTAAAAATATTTTTAATATAGACAATATTTTTATAATATATATTTAATACAAAAAAATAAGTTTTTAATTGATTTTTATATATTTTCAATAAAAATAATGAATTTCAAATCACTTTGAACCATTTTGATTTGATTTAAGATAAATTCAACTTATTTTGGTGTTACATAAATTGAGTTCAATTAAATTGAATTCTTTTACTACATACTGGATCAAATGAAGCTAACCATATTCTTTTAAAAAAAATTGAAATTGCACCAAATTATATAAAAATTGAGAAAAAAAACCAATTTGATTTAGTCGGATTTCTCAATTAAAACTATTAATACTCAACCCTATTTATGGAGTCGATAGACGATGGATAGAGGTGTTTGCAATTATTTTTTATTGATGAATTGTTTTTATTCAAAAAAATTCAATAAAAAATCATAGATTCAATTAATCAATTAACCACACACACACATATATATATGATTTGTTCGATTAACTCTTGATTTTTAATCAAATTAAAAATCATAAGTTTTTTTAAAAAAACTAATTTGAAAATGGTTTATCCTTAGAGAAATTTTGTTTACAATATTTTATTTTCTCTTTGTATTCTCTTTCTTTTTACGTCATCTCCTTATTTTAAAATTTCTTTTCACAATATCGTCTTTTCTTTTTCTACCCTTTTAGTTTGTACAACCTCTTTTTTCTAATTATATAAAAAAAAAATTTTACAACTTATTTTCAATTGCACAACCCATTTTCACATTGAATTTCTCATTTTTTTACTTTCACCATAATCTTCAAATACTTTATATCAAAACAAACTAATAATTCGAGATAAATACCTTATAATAACATCCATAATTAAAAAAATCCTATATTTTGTGAAAATTATTCAAATATCATTAATTAAATATTATATGTCATCTAAATTGATTATTTATTACATGACAATATTTATATTATTAAGGCATAATGATTCAAATATTTTAATATAATCAATATATGAGAATCCTATCATTGAGTACAATCATATTGATATTTATATCAGTTGTATGGAAAAATAAATTATCAATGTGATTAGATTCATTGGTACATAAAATAAAAATATTTTCTTTAGTTCATTTATAAAGCATGGTAAACATTAATAGGAAAAATTTATAGATCGTGATAAGGTTTAAAAATATAAAAGGATTATATATAAACTTTAGTTAATTTATAGAGGAAACTTTAATAATATAAATGAATTATATATAAGTAATAAGAGTGAAAAATATAATTTATTTAAAGTATATAAATAATATAATTTATAAAATTTTATTATGTGTGTAAATAAAAGTAGAAAGTTGCAAATAGAATTACCCTTATCCTTAACTGACTAAAACCCAACATATACTTGGCCCATTTTTATATTTTCTAAGGCAGATCAAAAATTTTAAGATGAATTACTATTTACATTATAAGATTCAATATAATTATCTAGTTATGAATTCTATTTTTTAAATCATATTAATTATTATCAAATGTTTGTTATTAGTCAAACATAAAAAAGTAAAAATATGTATTTATGTTTTTTTAATCATTCAAACTATAATAAATTTACTTTTTTCTTTATTTTTATTTTTTAAAATTAATATTTTTGATCTATTTATTTTTATTTTTATTTATTCATGACTAATTTAATATATGTAATTGTAATTTTTATTTTTTGTTATTAGTCAAAATAGAGATGGATATTTAAATATGTGTATCTCTCTCTCTCTCTCTATATATATATATATATATATATATATAATTTGTAGATTTTAGATATTATTTATTGATTAATTTTACTATTTCAGTTGATATTTGTTTATTAAAACTTATATTATATAATTCAAAATTATAAGTAAATTGTGCGATTTTTGATATACATGTATATTTGATTTTATTTTAGTGTTGGATGTTGCTTTAGATTTTGCGTAATTATGAAGTAATGAAATGAATAAAGTAAAAAATAAAATTTAAAATTAGGGGTAAATTTGATATTTGAAAGTTATTGAATGAAAAATTTGATTAAAAAAATAGTATATTGCCAAAATAAAATCTAAAAAATGTATAATTCATTTTTTAAAAATTGTGTTTAAAATTTACTTCAAAGCGAAAGGAGACCATGGTATTGGCTTGCTGTGAACGCAGCTCTAACGTGCGCCACTGAGCCAACTGTTCCCCCCCAAATTTTAACTCCTGCAAAACTAGAACAAAAGGTTCATACGGTATAGATCCATCCAAACCCCACAAAAAAACCCTTAATTGAACTCTATTGTTATCGTTAAAGATCTTTCAGGTTCCAAAAATGTTCAAGAAGTATGCTCTTTTTCTCAGTTTTTGCCTTCGATCTGTTCATTTTACTTATGTGCTTAGTTTTGACTGGTTTTTTGTGCTTTATTAGGTTTTCATCTGAGGATGTGTCCTCACAGAACCAAGTGAAGGCTTCTGTACAGCGAAAAATTCGACAGAGTATTGCTGAAGAGGTTAGCGTTTCTTGTTTAATTTTTAATTTTTAAATTTAGCGAGATCAAATATGGAATTTGGATTTGATACAAAAAAAAAAAAAAAAAAAAAACGCTCACTTGTAGTGCAGTATCCAGGACTTGAACCTGTTTTAGAAGATTTGCTTCCTAAGAAGTCTCCTCTAATTGTTGCTAAATGGTCGGTTTAATTCTTTCTATTGTTCTATTTCTGTAATGGGTTTGTGTTTCACTTGCTATTATTTATTGTTAGCTTGCATCAAATGTTTGTGCAGTCAGAATCATCTAAATCTGGTGATGGTCAACAGTGTCCCTTTGTTTTTCAATGTCCGTGATGGGCCATACATGCCTACCCTGCGACTTCTCCATCAATGTAAACTGCGTCTTGATTCTTCACACAATTATGTATTTTTTTTTTCATTTACTATTGGTTGCTGCGCTAATTTAGTTAAGATAATGCTTGTTCCTGGAATGGCTTTAAACTTTACCCCTTGTATTTCACTATCAGTTCCAGACTTCCACGTAGACAGTGAGGCACAAGTTTTATTCAATTTTCCTATAGTGTGTGGTAGTACTTTTTACTATGTTTTGGGGATTGATTGGAAACATCCTCTTCAAGACTGAGTCGTAATGGTGGTGGGGGTTTATTATTCTCGAAGTTATACATTTTTTGTTGTGTGTCGGGCTTCTTCATTCGTCTTCACACTTTGTGTCTATAGGACTCTTCTAAGATGTAAAAAGCTATTGTTTTGTTGCTTTATGTTGTTCAACCTATTGTTACATAATGAAAAGATCTCTTGAATGCTGTTCTCTTTTTGTCAGTAGTTCCATTCTTCTGAAAAATTTAAGCCACAGGATACTTATGCTTTAAGTTACTGGTTTTGCAGATCCAAACATAATGAAAAAGTTACAAGTAGACCGGGGTGCTATAAAATTTGTCCTTGCTGGTGCAAACATAATGTGTCCTGGACTTACTTCTCCAGGTGGTGTCTTGGATGAAGAAGTGGAAGCAGAAACTCCTGTGGTATAAATTGTATTCTGCTTTGCTTGAAATGTTCTGTG
>CATIWR010197601.1:0-96500 GCA_949677035.1 Omphalea diandra
AGAAACACATGCTATATCTATTGAGACTATTGAAGGGAAATGTGAAGTCAGAAAGAAAAATGATATTCCTTCATCAAGTGCTCCTGCAATCTTTGATCATATTTTCTTTTGTGAGCATCTTTATGATCCTTCTAAAGGGTCCCTCAAGCAGGTGATCATGATTTGCTTTATCCTATATAACAATGCATGCTATTTTATTTTTGTAAACTCTTGGAAAAAGCTTTGCACTACTTGAGTTACTTAAAGCCATTCAGCTCTGCGAATTGGATCATTAACCATCATTTGATGGCTGATGCATAAAAAGACTGCTGCAGTGAGCTATAAATAACCATTCAATCTCTTTTGTGAGCAGTTACCAGCTCATATCAAATTAAGGTACTCAAGTGGGACTGGAGAAAGTGATGAAGCATCTAAGAAGAGAAAGGGCAAGTGCAAAGAGGGAGAGGAAAGAGTTGAAAAGGAAAAAGATGAATCTAAAGCTAGAAGTTTGGCCACACTGGACATTTTTGCTGGTTGTGGTGGCTTGTCAGAGGGATTGCATCAAGCTGGTGACTCTCCTGTGCCATCTCGTTAAATTGTCAAATGAGTTTATTTTTTCTATCTATAATTGAAGAATCTGATTGACCATTTGCTGCTTCCAATATTGCAGGTGTCTCATTAACCAAGTGGGCCATTGAATATGAAGAGCCTGCTGGAGAAGCATTCAAGCTCAATCATCCAGAGTCATTGGTCTTTATTAACAATTGCAATGTGATCCTTAGGTAAGTGATTGTATTTTTTTCAACTTTCCCCTGATGCACTAAATTTTGGCTGACGATATTATATCCTATTGCAGGGCTGTAATGGAGAAGTGTGGGGATGCAGATGAGTGCATCTCAACTAAAGAGGCTATAGAATTAGCTGCATCACTTGATGAGAAGGTAATCAATGACTTGCCATTGCCAGGACAGGTGGATTTCATCAATGGAGGGCCTCCATGTCAAGTATGTAAAGATTGTCATTTTTATGTAAAGGTTGTGACATTTTTCTAGTAACTCAACCTCCTCATATTTTGTGGATTACTAAAAGGAAAATGATATTTCTTTGCAGGGTTTCTCTGGAATGAATAGGTTTAACCAAAGCACATGGAGCAAAGTTCAATGTGAGATGATCTTAGCATTTTTATCTTTTGCTGACTTCTTCCGGCCAAAATATTTCCTCCTAGAAAATGTGAGAAACTTTGTGTCTTTCAATAAAGGACAGACATTCCGTCTAACCTTGGCTTCACTCCTTGAGATGGGTTATCAGGTAGATTTAGCTGCAAGTAAAATGATGCTGTTCTTTCATATTTTATGCATTATGAAGCACTGACACATAATAATTTACATGTGTGTATAACTTGGTTCTGACTAGGTGAGGTTTGGTATACTGGAAGCTGGAGCTTATGGAGTTTCTCAGTCACGAAAACGAGCATTTATATGGGCAGCCTCCCCTGAAGAAATACTTCCAGAGTGGCCAGAACCAATGCATGTATTTGCAGTCCCAGAGTTAAGGATCATGTTGTCTGAAAATTCTCAGTATGCTGCTGTTCGAAGTACTGCTAGTGGAGCTCCTTTCCGTTCAATAACTGTCAGAGATGCCATTAGCGATCTCCCGGCTGTAGGAAATGGAGCCTCTCAGGCAAATATGGAGGTATATAAAATAAACAAACATGTTTAGAAATTTCTTTGAACCAAGTACAATGCACGTCATATGCCCTTTTTTTTTCCTCGTTGTGCAGTATAAAAATGATCCTGTCTCATGGTTTCAAAAGAAAATTAGAGGGGGCGCAGTTGTCTTGACTGACCATATATCAAAAGAAATGAATGAGTTGAATCTCATTAGATGCCAGAAGATTCCAAAGCGACCCGGTGCAGATTGGCGTGACCTTCCGGATGAAAAGGTAAAAGACGATTAGATTATCACGTGACGCTATAAATCTCCTGATTTTTTGCTGTAAATTAGTCGAGTTCTCTGTGCATGTGATTTATAATGGTATGATATTCAGGTTAAATTGTCCACTGGGCAAGTGGTTGATTTGATTCCTTGGTGCCTACCAAACACAGCTAAGCGGCATAATCAATGGAAGGGGCTTTTTGGAAGGTTGGATTGGGAAGGGAACTTCCCAACTTCAATAACAGATCCCCAACCGATGGGTAAGGTGGGGATGTGCTTTCATCCTGATCAGAACAGGATTCTTTCAGTTCGTGAATGTGCTCGATCTCAAGTAAGTTGTTGAATTTTCTGAGCTTGTTTGGCCATTTTTCTCTTCCTCTTATCTGCTGCATGCATAGCTGGTCACTGATGGCCATAAAGAGGACCTTGCGGGTTTCTGATAAATGTAGTCAAGTTTGTTGTTGATAATTTCTATTTTTTCCAGGGATTTCCAGATAGTTATAGGTTTGCTGGTAACATCCAACACAAGCATCGACAAATTGGAAATGCTGTTCCTCCTCCATTGGCGTATGCACTAGGGATTAAGCTCAAGGAGGCAATAGAGAGGCGGCCTAAATAGTTGAAAGATGTGCTATAATTTCCCCGGCTATCACTATGTAGAAACCATTGATCTTAGAGAGGATTGACTGCAACATAGGCTCTTCGCAAAAGCAATGAAAACACATTTGTATCATTTCTTCAATTGAGTAAAATGGTTACCTCTACAGTGCATTGTTTAGAGTTGTGACAGTGCTCCATTTATTTTTTGTTTTTTTCACCCTTAAAAATTACTCTGACGTCGTTTAAAATTTTTGCACATATATTAAGAATCGTATTTAATGTATTATTACATATAAAAAAGAATATGTTACTTTCAATTAATTATTTATATAAATTATTATGCATTCTAAAAAAATAATTATTATGTAAGAAATAAAAGATAAAGTTAGAAAAAATTAATTAACTTTCATTGATAATTGTAAAACATTAAGTATTATGAAATAATTTTTTTTTAAATGATATTTAATTTGAAATAGAGAAAGTGTTTTACTAAAAGTTTGACTTTATTAGAAAATACGTATAACAATAAGATTATGTATTTGATGAATATTAAACTTAGTAAATATAAGAAATTAACAAAATGCATCAAATAATAAACTTTAGTTGAAATAGAAGTATGAATAATTATAAGAGAATATAGAATACATGTTAAGTTTAGCTAGAAACTATTCAACGCATGTGTTTATTGATTTGTCTTATAATAAATTTAGTTTAATTTAAATGTATGAGTCAGATTCGGTTATAATTATATCTAAATTAATTTTTAATTCATTTTCTTTTAACTTTTACTCATTTTATAGACAATATATATATATATATATATATATATATATATATATATATATATATATATATATATTAACATAAAATTATTTTTATTTCATATATTGATATAATGTATGTAAACAAATAAATAAGTAATAAATTATAGAAAAATAATAAAATTTATGGGTTGGATTTACAGATATATTTAAATCAAACTTGATTCAAATTTATATTAAATTTAATCTGTTCATATAAATGAAATGAGTTGGGTTAGGTTTTTAGAGAATTGAATTGAATATCCACTCTTATTTGAAAGTTTCGTTTGAAGAATTAGGGATAATAATGAGTATATGTAGATAAGATAGTGTTATATTCTTATTCATATTTAAAAGATTGTAGGTTTATCTATATCCATATCTATATTTATTTGGGTAATAAATATTAAATTTATTTTCATATCCATAAAATTTCAAGTAACTCGTGAGTATCTATTACATAATAAAATATTTTAAAATACTTGTGTAAATTAAAATAAACTGTATATAATATTTAATTAAAATAATACATATTATGATAAGTAATAAAGGTAAAGCAAAGTATAATTTCTTAAATAATAAAAATCTAAGAGCATGAAACTGACCTTTATGGAAATGAAAGAATAAAGTGTGAGCTACATAATAGAGGACAAATTTAATACACATTAGAAACCTTACATATTATATTTGAAAAAAAAAAAAACTATACAAATATGGTAGCATTCAACATAAAATGTATACCTACATTTTTTAATTATTTTTCTTCAAAAACATAAAGAAATGTTTAAATTTTCTAATCCTTCAAAATTTGTAAACATATGAAATTTTTATTATTAAACAATATTATCAGAGAATGGGATTTAAAAAACTTCAAATATAAACAAATCAACCATAAAACATTTATTCTCAAAACATCTAAAAAAAAAAAAGTGTGAATCTAGGCAAATATAAACATAACAGGATTAATGAAAATCAAAAGTTAGGTAAAATCTTTAATAAAAGACAAACCATTTAATAAATAAGAAAAGGTAGAAAAAGACTTGCCTAGATTGTCAGAGGTGAAATTAAGAGTGTAGAATAATAAACGAAATGAAGTTGTTTGTAGAGCTGAAAAAACATGACTTTCATGAAAAAGCTTAAACCCCCTGTTTAAGCATGTAACTCAATGATGTGGTAAATCTTGATTCTACTTTACATTTGTCACATGTTAATCATATACTAAGTTTAAATCTAAATATAAGAATTATATATAACACATATCAAATTTAAATCTAAATATAAAAGTTATATACAACCCATGTCAAATTACTGCGATATGACATTATTTCTAGAACAATGCCATCCTAATTTTTTATTTTCTTAAATTTTTATCTTTAAAATTTATAAAATTAGATAACATTGTTTCTAGAATAATGCCACCCAATATTTTTTTATTTGTTTATTTTTGAAATTTATAACCTGTATATCAATTATCATTCAACAAAATTTTTGACCTAAATTTACTTGATTCATATTTATTATATTTGTCACTAACTTTTGATGTAGCTACAACATTTTATTCCCATATAATTTAATAATTATAATTATTTTATATTTTAATTAGACAAATACCAGCGCTTCACTGCGATTTATAAAAATAATAACGACGAAGTTATCCATGAGTTAAGTATTATATAGATAATACAAATGTTGAAAAGGGGAAATAAAAGCATTACATATATAAGTAATAATAGCATGCGAGCTAAATAACATAGGAAATAAAACAACGGCTTGCTCAATCTTCGCTTGGAATATCGAGATCGGTCCTGGTGGAAAACGTAAAAGAGGTAATCAAGGTCAGGCATAAATGTATAGAAGACAGTTGGGAAAGATAAGACATTAAAGAATTAGGCATACCCTGTACGTGCTTTCTTGTGGGGGGATTGTGACGGGATGTCGAGGAGCAACAGTGCTTTGATCTTCAACTTTGTCACCAGGGGATAGGGAAGATGATGCTGATGATTGGCTAGCTTGAGGAGAGAAGGTAAGGTACGACGGGCGTACATTTTATCAGTTTTCTTTAAAGGGGATATTAAGAACACCATTGGTTGTTGGGGCGAAGTACACAGCCAAGTTAAAGATGATTGAAGTTGTTCATTAGCGTCAAAAATTTTGCTAACCCTAAATGATATTCCTGATGTGATATCAGTTCGTGAACTTATCATTATCTGGAAAATTTCGGTCAACCTATAAATCCTGATCAGAAAAGACGGAATGGAATTGCATTCACGTAAATTTTGAACCAAACTACTTGCAGGAACATCGATGAGATCAACATCCATGCGACCAAAAACAAAGAAAGAAGCAAACCCAGTTGGATCTTCGACGTGCAGGTCTAGCTTATACTTGACAATAAAAAGGAATAGTGAGTGAGTAGGATAGCTAAGATAGCCTATATAAAAAATATCCAAGTGTGAGTTAAGATGGGCAAAAAATACCAAGGGATTTGGGACATTTTTTGAGTACTGCTTTCCCATTGCACCAAACTGTCATTGTAATTGCACACCCTGCTTTTGCAGTTAGGACAGGCTTTGTACCACCACCCCGTTGCTGCGTTAATATTCTTGATTTTGGCAACGCATGTGAATTTTATCTCTCATGATGCATACGCAAATGTTTAGAGCTATGCACACCAACACTAATTTTCGTTAAGAGATTGTAAAATAACAAACCTTGTCAGTGTGAACATCTAAGTCAAGAAGCCCTGCAATTGTTTTGCGGTTCGAGCGCTTCTTTTCTTCGGAATCAACAAATGCTTCAGCGACAGGCATGATACGTTCGAATTTATCATAAGGCTCTTTAAGACTACAATAACAATAGAAAGAAAAATGCTAAGTAAGAAAATGGGACAATATAAAGCTCACTAAAGTTGACATTCCATACCTATCGCGGAACGCGGTGATATCTAGAATGTCAGGATGGACAAAAAACCCTAGTAGTTGACGTGCTATTAAGGCTGACAGTGTCTACAATAGAAAACAATTGGTGAATTACCATGGCGCTATACTTGCCTAAGAAAAACATTTGAAAAATAAAATGCTAAAGAATTGTATGGTATGCAGAAAAGGTACCATTGTATGATTTGACAGACATTGAAATGAAAGTAAGAATAACTGGATCGTCGGCTTCTTCGGCAAACACCTCATCGTCTGGAAAATCAACTGTAACATTTCCCTGTAACGTAACATCCAATTCTTCGCTGCTGCAAAACCCATGCAAACAAAAGTCCGCTTTATATTGCGTTTAAAAATATGTACATAAAGCTTTATATTGCGTTTAACATCCAAACTTTAGATGGACACTTGTTTTTTAAAAATATGTACATAAAGCTCACTTCTTGTTTAAAAGCTTTATATTGCGTTTCTTGGCGATACGGTTCGTCATAGGAATGACTTCAATGCAGCCCACGGAAATAACTTGACCGATGAAATATGACAATAGGGTAACAAACATAGGAATATTATGGAATCAAAGTAAGCGTACAAAAAAGTAACACCAGGTGACCAGGGAAAAGGTAATAGGACCGATTAGAAACGAATCATCATTTTAGGAAATTTTGGGAATGAGAATCTATCAAAGGGTGTTGTGCCATCATCAACATTGATTTTTTTTTTTTCTTTTTATGAATGCATTGTATAGCAACTTAATACACCATGAATGGTTGCTGATCTTATAATTTTCTTTTTTTTTGTCTCCAACACTTCACAGCCAGGAGATATGGTACATCTGCCCTTCAAAGAGCAAAGACTTTAATCGATGGACATCTATTTTTCGGACAAAGCCTTGTATCGTTGTCCCCTGTTACATATTGAAAAAAAAAACCATATGAGTTAAGAATGTTTGCTCAACAATAAATTGACATCGCAGATACAATAATTACTTACATAAAGTTGGGAATTATTGCCTCATGTTCAAAGAGGAGAAAGTCAAATCTTCTATAATTCAGACATCAAATATTTCTTTATCAGCAACATTTTGTGTATTTGATGTATTCTGGATTTTCAACAGCTTTAGTCGGTCGTATAACAATCTGGATTCCGGCACGTGAGGTGACACGCGATACACACAAACACATATATAGACATTGGCTAACAATTAGTTGCAAGAAGTTTTTTAGCGGATATCTAAGATGGAGTTGCTGATTTGGGTTTTCCATACCTAGTGAGGGGGGGGGTGTGAGAACGGGGGAGGAGTAGATCCAAGAAACAATCAAAATAAACATTGCATGCAACAGAATGTTGATAATAACTGCTTTTAAAACTCAACCGAAAATGAAGAGAAATTTAAACAATGTTAAAAACTTGATGACAAGCTTTTGGAATTTAAAATTGTAGAATTATAGAATGCAGTAAACCATAGTAATCAACAACACCGACTTAACATTTTTTTTTTCAGGGCACACATTTGAGAAAACATGGAAGAACCAAAACAGTCAGAGGCTGAGAAAAGCTACTTTTTTCCTAAAAAACCACATCCTTTGCCCAAGTTTCACATTTCCTTAATATCTCAAATTATTTTACTTCTTAGATGGACAGGCCAATGAATTCTGGTATCGCACAAGGGAAGTAAGGACCAATAACATAAAAATCTTAAAACCAGCCTCATCTCCTTTGCATTCATTCTGCTTTGTTTCAAAACACCGAAAAAAAAAAACTCATTATTCTAGAATCAGTGACTTTGGTGCACTTGTTAGAGGAGACAGAATAAAATATACAATTGGCTTTATTCGTGACTTTGGCTATTCTCTTAATCCAAACATCACAGGGCCCCATACATCACAAAACCATTCTTCAGGACTGATTAATTAGCAACTAACGAAAAGTCTATAGCGCCTCAGAGTGAATTGGTATTTTAGCATAACCCTCAACAATTTAATTTGCTTTTATTGATGAGTTAAAATAAAATCTCATATAAAGTGATCTTTGAGGTTAATGTGCAATTATGAAAATTAAATTTTAAATAATGGTCAAAAAAGCCAAAGTCTCAATTATATGGAACTTTAGGTAAAAAAAATAGCTAAATAAGCACTCATATATATATATATATATATATATATATAGGTTTTCTAAAACCCATGATATATAAATATGATTATCTTTATTATATAGGTGTTATGGTAGTGGGGAAAGTGTTCTTTGAGGTTAAAGTGCAATTATGATAATTGAATTTTAGGTAATGAGTAAATGGTGAATTAGGAAAAGGGTTCTTTGAGGATTAAGTTTTGTCTTTTAAAACCTCTGTGAACTAATATTATATCGTCATTGCAAAAATATAAGCCTATTGTTAATCAACTGAGGACGCAGGTTAGCAAGTTAGTTGCTGGAAAATATGATTACTTGCTCGAGATAAAATAAATAAATAAATAAAAGACTATGGATGGCCTGTGTGTGTTAGGTTGGTAAAAAATAACCATCATCATTAGACACTATATCCAATCCTGCTAATCACTGTTAACGCCATTCAGGTGCAAAGGTCTTGGGTTCTTCAAAGGGACGTGGCGTATGGGTAAAAGAACTGTGGCTCTTCAAAGGGACGACGTCGTCTCAGCAAAGGAGAAGGGATATGCAACAACATCGTTTAGATGAGAGGTGGGAAGCAAGTGGAGTCCAAACCATGGCGCCAGTGCATAAACCCCACAGATTTTACCTCAAAAACGCTATTCACGACCATTAGGAAAGTACCCATGCAGACACGTTGAATAACAAAATCGCCACCAAAAAATCAAACAATTCCCTAGCGGATCAGTTTTATTATATTTATAAAAAAATTTTCTCTAAAATTTATTACCTTTATATTATATTAGATATTATTCAATATGGTTTTTGACATAATTTACTTAATTTATCCTCATTATAGTATTACTAATTTTAATATAATTACAACGCGTGATTCTTCTTTATATATGTTAATAATCATAGTTGATGTAATGTATTGTTTTCAATTTGTGTATTATTTATTTTAGATTTTACCTATTAATACTATGTATTTTTTTAATTATTAAAAGACTATTATCTTAATGTAAATCATTCTTTCTAACTTGTGGTTTCTCTTAATAACCATATTTGTGGATATTTATTTTTTTATTTTATACGTGTAATGTTATATATAATTTATATCTACTAAAACACTATCTCCTCTTCCCTCATTTTCTTTATAAGTATTTTTAATTTTTCTCTTTCAATCTAATTAATCATATATATTAATTAGTAAATATAATATTTGACATAAATTTATTTAACTCATAAATTCTATAGTTACCATTACCTATTAATATAATTATACATATTTAATTTTTATCGATAAATTTATTTAATTTTATTTTTTTAACTAAAAATGTATTATTATTGATAGATTTTTATAGTATTTTAATATAAATTAGTATTCTTTATAAGCACTTTACTTATTATTGAATTATAATAGAATAAAAAGTTTTTATTTATCAATAAATTCAACTAATTTTAATTTTATCTAATAAGATCGTCCATAAAATATTTTTATAAAAGATTTAGCTAAAAAAATTTATAAAAGTTTAAGATTTTGATATAATAGTTTAGAACTATATCAAAAAAAAATTTATTAGTTATTATATGATAATATCACAAATATAATAATAATAATAATAATAATAATAATAATAATAATAATAATAATAATAATAATAATAATAATAATAATAATAAGATTTCATTTTAATATTTTAAAATTAAATATTTATTCTAATACTAGTTAAAGTTTAGTATATGAATTAAAACTAATAATAAATATAATAGTAATAAATATGTTTAAACGTATAATTCAAATAAAATAATCATAATAAATAATTCATTTTGATTTATTAGTTATATTTTTGTATATTGTATAAATTTTTTTTATTATTAATTAAATTTTGAAATCAAATAAAATCTCACAATTTTTTTTATATTCATCCACTTCTCTAAATGCTTGTATGTAAGATAAATCTTCCAAATATTAATTTCACGATCACTGACAGTAATATGTTATTTTCATGCACATTTTAAAATTTTTATCTAACATTTTTACAACACTATTAGTAATGATATATCTTATTCAAAAAAGTTTTGGAGCCTTTCTAATATAATGCTAAAAATCACAGCTTGTATTTTAATTCTTTATAAAAAAAATTATTATGTAGATCAAACTAGCTTGAAAGATTAAAGTATAAAATATTACATAAAAAGTTATACATAAAAATAACTCTTATCATATATCAATCAAAATTAATTTTCTTGATAATCCATTGCCATTGTATTTATACCATAAGGGGATTCCAATAAGTGTGAATGTAAACTTTCCAATAAGATTTTTTCGAGAATTGACTAAGAAATAAAAGTTCTTGTAAGAACTCTTATGCAAAAGAATAGCTATAAGAGCTCTTACAAATCTTCCCATAAAGAGCGACAAAATTTTTATTAAGGCATGAAAGCTTTTATAATAGCTATAAGAGCCCTTTTAAATGTTACCAATAAAATGCTTCCTCTAAGACATGAAAGCATTAATAATGTAACACCACAAGTGTCTTTGATGTTTTGCCCATGTAAATATCCTTATTGATACTACCTAGACATCAAATGAACCAGGTTCAATACCACATGAAGGCTAGCTCGACTCAACACATCAATCTACAAAACTGACTTGGTCCATTAGTTAGTGACCAATTGACTCGCTCAACTTGACTATTAGAGATGACTCAGCTTGCCAGTAAGCCAAGTGAGTCTATCTAAACAATGCCCTAACCACTCCTAATATTGACTTAACCACTTTCTACAGGGATATAACCCTCCTATATAAAGGCCTCAGATATCTCCCATAAGGGGATGATTTTCTTTATACACTTTTACCTTCAAACCAAACAAAACTAACTTAATCATCATAGTGGACCCCCAGCTCCAGACTCCTTCTAACTTTGCTTGTCTTGCAGGTCATCGAACTGAACCACTTCCTCCATTCTCGAGGATCGAACCAAACTATCTACCCAAATTGTCCAACTCGAACATCATTAGTGTGGTGAGCATGCACCTATTACGACATACCTTCCGAACTTCGACCATGACTTCTCCCGATGACCCCAATTATAAGGTAGCGATAAACACCATGATACAAAACTGTAAGACTTGAGAGCTCTTCAATTTCCTCAGTGTTGATCCACCTCCATGAGTTAATGGAGAGGAGTAACAAGTTCATCTGACTAGATGACAATTTACAGACATTCCTAAGACCCCTATAAGAAAAAAAAAAGAGAAGGGTCGAGTTGAAGGGAAAGGCAAAAAGGCTAAGCCAAACATGCAGGGTAGCGCTAGAGCTCCATTGATCTTAATGGTAGTTCAACCCGGTATTACACACACCTCACAACCAGTATATGAGAAGTCCTTTATTGGATCAAAGGATCATGTGATCAAATCCACTACCCTTGGCCATTGAAAGGCTCAGCCACTCGGAATAAAGATAAGTACTACATTTTCCATAAAGACAAAGGACATGACAAGAAATAATTCAGGGACTTGAAAAATGAAATTGAAAGGCTAGTTCAACATGGCAAGCTCAATCAGTTTAAGGAGCGAGTAACCTCAAAGGAGAACCGACATAAGTCCCAACAAAAAGATAACCATAGAGATAAAAGGTCTCACACCCAATAATATGCAGGATTTATTGAAGTCATAGTTTGGGGAACCATAGGAGGCGACAACTCCTCTGCCAGAAAAAGGCAAGTCCATGGAGGATACTCAATAACCTGCAAACCGAGTTGAGTTAAGCCAATGTTTTGCCCCATTACATTCTCTAAAATTAAAGATGATGGAAAATTGAATAACCCACGTGCAGATGCATTGGTGGTTCAAGGTCAAATTGAGAACTACTTGGTTAAACGTGTCCTAGTAGATGATAACAGTTCAGTAAATATGATGATGTTAAAGACCTTCAAAGCACTGAGCTTAGATCTTAAAAAGATATGCCCAATTTGAACTCCCTTAATTGGCTTGGGAGGGACTAAGGTCGAAGTGTTAGGGTCCATCGAGCTAGACATGGAGCTAGGGGACATAGAGGTTACCAAGAAGTTTAGAGCTGTATGGATGGTAACAAATATCCCTTTTGCATACAATGCCATCATTGGCAAGCCTATACTTTATGACACAACGACTTGCACCTACATTCGGTACATAACCATAAAGATCTCGATTGAACATAGGGTGGAAATTGTCAAAGGAGATAAAAAAAAATATCCAAGGAGATCTATATGACCATCTTAAAAGAAGTGAACCACGCAGTGTCGTTCGAACCAACAGACTTCATTCTAAAAAACACCCCTAAAATTGTCGAGCCAACAACTGATCTAAAACCCTTCCTAATGGGGCAGGACTATGCATCAAAACAAAGCTAACCAAATCCATCAAGAAAGACATCAACTTGGTACTCAAAGATGCTCTAAAAACCTTCATTTGGAGTCCTTCAAACATCACGAGAATTGACCCCTTAGTCATCATGCACAAGTTCAATGTAGATAGCTTAGCCAAGCCTGTTAAACAACAAAAAAGGAATCATGGGCCTGAACGTCAAAAAGCCATTGTTGAGAAAGTGTGCAAATTACTACATGATAGGTTTATTAAAGAAGTCTAATACCCAAACTAGCTAGCCAACATTGTACTGGTCAAAAAACCTAATGGGAAATGGAGAATGTGTATGAATTTCACTGACCTTAATAAGGCTTGCTCGAAGGGCAGTTATCCCTTGCATAACATCGATCAATTGGTGGATTCCACTACAGGTTCTGAGTTGTACAATTTTATAAAAACCTTGGCAGGGTATCATTAGATCCGAAAGTTTGTACTGGATGAGGAAAAGACTAGATATATTACACATGAGGGCATTTAATGTTACAAAGTCATGCCTTTTAGCCTTAAGAATGCGGGGGCTACCAACTAGAGACTAATGAACCGCATGTTCATAGATAAAATTGGTAAGATAGTGGAAATGTATATAAATGATATGATTATGAAAAGTTGTCGAGATGAGGACCACACAAACTACTTGAAAGAAGCATTCAAGATATTCAACTAGTACAACATGAAGCCTAACCCAGAAAAATGTGCCTTCGGGGTCCAAACAGGCAAATTCCTTAGGTTTATGATCTCCTAAAGAGGAATAAAGGCTAATCTAGAGAAAATCCAAGCAATCATTGACATGCAACCACCCCAAACCATTAATGAGATATAGAAACTCAATGGAAGAATTACAACTTTAAGGAGGTTCATTTCCTCGTCAGTTTGGCGCTTTCTACCATTCTACAAGAAGTTGAGAGACTTGAAAAAATTTAAGTGGGATGAAGAATGTCAGAGTGCTTTTGAAGATCTCAAAACTTCCTTGACTCTCCTTCACTACTTAGCTTCCCTTAGCAGGATGAGCAACTATTTATGTACTTAATAGCTAAAAAAAAAAAACTGTGGCCTCAATATTAATGTGAGAAGCAGGCGAGCAAATGTCAGTGTACTATGCCAATAAAGTGCTAAAAGGTGTTGAACTAAACTACCCTCTTCTAAAAAAGTTGGCATATACATTAGTCTTCTCGACAATGAAGCTAAGAAATTACTTTTAAACCCGTACTGTAGTGTTCTGAATGAATCACCCTTTACAAAAATTTCTGCAAAAGCAAAAACCTCAGAAAGAGTGGTTGAGCGGGCAGTCAGGCTAAAAGAGTTTAAAACAGATTCAAACCAAGGCAGGGGATAAAAGCTCAAGCCTTAGTAGACTTCGTAGCTAAACTAACAGGGGTAGAGCCAGAACCAACACAGGATGGTAATAAATAAAAGTTGAGCTATATGTAAATAGAGCTTATAGTGCCAAGGGGACAGGAGCGGGGATAATCTTATAGAGCCCACATAAAATAATAATTAGATATGTTATGAAGCTAAGATTTTGAGCCACCAACATTGCTGCAGAATATGTTGATCATGGGACTCCAACTCTAACGAGCAAAATAGGTTCGAGCTGAAGATATCTCTATTTACAGTGATTCTAGACTAGTAGTTCAACTACTCCTTAGCTAATACAACATCAGGGATGCAACTATGGCTAAGTACATCGAGCATCCCAATCACCTCTTAGCCAATATAAAGAATAAATGGGGAAGTGAAGGATTGAATAAATCCCAATCGATAATAATGAAAAAGTAGACACTCGAGCAAAGCTAGTAGCTTCCCCCCATGTCACCTTGCCTAAAGGAGTACTGGTTGCAAAAATAATAGAGCCAAATATTCTCTGGACGATGCATATAGCTGTCATAATAGAGGAAGGTAAGTAGATGAGTCCTCTGGTTAAGTACTTGAAATATGGGCATTTGCCAATAGAGCCAAAAGAAGCTTGGGCCATTATCCATAAAATACGAACTTTTTTGAGGAAGATGACATCCTCTACAAAAGATCCTACAGCCAACCATGGCTCAAATGCGTCTTCTTAGAAGATGAAGATTATGTATTAAGAGAAATCCACCAAGGCATATATGAAGCCCATGAAAGGACCATAATATTGGCTCGAAAAGTCATCATGTTAGGATACTACTGGCCCTCTATAATAAAGATGCCAAACAATTGGTGTAAAAGTGGGACCCTTGCCAAAGATACAATAATATCCCCCGGCAGCCAGCGGTAGACCAACAACCCATTAGCTCAGCATGACCTTTTTATCAGTGGAGGATTGACATCCTCGATCCTTTTCCTCAAGCTCTAGGTCAGAGGAAATTTGTGGTAGTCACCATCGATCACTTCACCAAATGGCCTGAAGTTGAGGCACTAGCCACTATCACCTCAGCAAAGATATTGGACTTCCTTAAAAAGAATATAATATATCATTTTAACATTCTTAAAATTCTCATAATCGACAATGAGAAATAGTTTGATAGCAGCTAGTTCAAATCCTATTATGTCAAGCTAGCCATAGACCTCTAGTTCACCTTAGTAGCCCACTCGCAAACCAATGGTATGACTGAGGTAACTAATAGAATCATTTTATAGGAGCTTAAAGAAGATGAAAGGATGTGAGAGGCAATTGGGTTGATCAGCTCAACCATATTCTATAGGCTTTCTGAACTACCCAAGAACTACAACAAGGCAAGCGTTATTCTCTCTAACATATGGCAGGAAAATAATAATACCTGTGGAGATTGGACTCCCATCATATAGAGTCCTTTACCACCACCCTGAGCATAATGAAGAAGAGCTCCACCTCAATCTAAACCTTCTAGCTAGCAAAAGAGAAGATATTGCCATCCAAATAGTAGCATAACAGTAAAAGGTCGTTCAACTCCATAACAGGAGAGTTAAAGTCTGAGCTCTTAGACAAAGAGACCTTGTTTTAAGAAGAACTAATCAAGCTCAGGGAGATGCAAGTGTGAGCAAGCTCGACGCTAACTGGGAAGGACTTTATAGAATTATCAAGACAATCACAAGTTAGAAACCATGAAGGGCAAGATTGTGTGACGAACATGGAATATAAAAGCTTTGAGAAAATACTTCATCTAAATTGTCATCACGGCTCCTGCAAAGTGGCTTGAACTATGCCTCAGCCTTACAATATGTATTGAAGAATTAATAAAGAATTTTTAGTTTTCACTCCATTCATCAAGCAAACTTATCTTCACGCCAAGTATGTACCGAGTTAATTTACCTCGTAG
This sequence comes from Omphalea diandra, assembly GCA_949677035.1. NCBI lineage: Eukaryota > Viridiplantae > Streptophyta > Magnoliopsida > Malpighiales > Euphorbiaceae > Omphalea > Omphalea diandra. Next base: position 16,033 of record CATIWR010197601.1, read on the forward strand.
ATTGTGATAAAAGAGCAAATTCACATCATTCAAAGTGTGTATCAATCTAATCACCTCGTACACCACGATAAAAAGAAAAAGTCATAAAAAGCATATATCAAGCTAATCACCTTGTGCACTGTGATAAAAAGAAAAAATCATAAAACATATAAGACATTTATCTAGCCAATCCATCTTATACATCACTATATATGTGCCATGAGTAAAACAAAATGATATAAATCAACACGCATCACTAAGGCTTATGAATTATCAATATAAGTACCAGTCGAGTTAGTTACAAGCGAACCATTACAAATTACTCGAGCTAATCCATAATATTACTTTGTCAATTTTATCAACTTCAAAGATAAATGTAACTACTCAAAGAAGGAAATAAAAAGAAACTAGGTACAATGAGAAAAAGAAGAAGAATTCTTATTACTTGAAATTTTTTTAATACCATATAGAGGAGTGAGCCAAAAGTTATAAAAAAAACCTATAATCTACTCTTTTGGCTCTTCCCCATCAATTATATTTACATCCTCTTTCTTTTCACTACCTTCATCATTAGCCTTGGCTTACATAGCTGCTGCTACCTAGAGATCAACGTCTGCCATGAATCAAAATTTTAACTCAGGAATGTCTTCACCAACTCTTGCCTGATGAGGGCATTGTAGTTCAAACAAACTTGAGCCACCTCCCTTAGTGCAAGTCCCTGAGCTTCCTCTTCCTTCTCTTTTTATTGTTTAACCTTTTATATCAGTTCAGGGACTTGAGTAGATGTTTTCCCTATCTTGGCCACCTTGGTCTTCAGTGAAGCCACCTCGCCTTTAACAACTGACAGCTTCTTCTAAGAGGAGGATAGCAATCGGGCCCTTTCCTCAACCTGCTTTAAGGTATCCTGATGCACATTTAACAAAGGATCATGAGTGTCTTAAACTTTTATGAGCTGCCCTTCCAGCTCAGAGAAGTTCAAAACCTCCTTATCAAATACCTTAAGCCTCTGGTCCAGCACCGCACAAGCTACAGTAGCTTGTACATGTGAACTAAACAATATAAGTTACCCTAATATTTAGCATAATACTAAAATAAAAAACAGCACACCACACAATGCCTTCAACGAATGCAAGTTCATCTAAGCCACGAGTTGTCTATTATTTAAGGCCTTGAACCTCTCCTTCTCCATCAAGAAGGAGCATACTTGAGACAGTGGCTGGAACCCTCAGCAGATGTTCGCTCCTGGTAACCATCCCTGGGGTGGGCCTCTTTCGATCAACAATTTGTTTTACCCAACCACCCTTCCTTTTCACCCTATCCTCCCGCGCTGTTTTCTGGTGCGTCATCTCAGCACTCACTTCTTTAAGAGCCATGTTTATAAAATAAAAGATATTAATACAGTCAGTCAACGTATTAGACAACTGCTAAAGTGTCATACTATTTAGCCTAGTCACGAGATAATGTCTTTTTATCAACTTGATCAAATCAATGTAATCTCAGCTCAAATTTCTCCATAATATCAGCCTCTAACCTATACACTTCAACCTCTATGTTCCATTCGACCTTCTTCATCCATTTTGAAGGGAATGGGACCTTGTCAGCACAAGTCACCATGAAGTATTGGTGCTTCCAACCCTTTATAGATGAGAGATGGAGAAAAGCTTAGAGTTGGGCTTGATACATGACAATGGTCTTCTTCAACTCGACCACTAAGGGAATATACGTGCTTGAAGACTCCAACTATAAATGTTGACTTCTTCTCCTGAGTCAGCAAAAATCCCTACCAGTATCCGGAGAGCATCTCGACTGAATTGAGAAGGAGCAATGTTGTACATAGTGAACACTTACTGTAGAGGCTGAGGAATTTGCAACCAAAGTCCAGCATTCAAATCCTCCTTATACAACATAAACTAGTTTGGCTTCAACTCCAAGAAGGCCTGCAAATCTAGTCCAAGCATACTTAAAGCAAATTCGCTTAGGATATTGTACAGTTGACGAATTATGACAAGGTCTAGCTCGGTCAACCCATTAGCAATTTTCATCACCCAAGGGTTTTATTTGCGGACTCGTAGAGGAACGGGCTGCTCAATCATTTTTGCTAACTCACCATGGTTAGCTTCTGCCCTATTGGTTCGATTACTCATCCTCAACTCAGTCTCGACCTCTCGTCCCGGCCTCAATAAAATCCTTCAACATAAAAAGTTCATCCCTCAAATCCATAATCACCGAACAAAAACAAATAGAAATGAAAAGAGAAGAGAAAATGAGCAAACACAAACCTTCATAAACGAATTTCACTGAGCAAGAATAGGACAACACTCTCTTATAGACTGAGCTTTGAATCACAAGTAACAGAGAAAACACTTCAATAGGAAAATGAGAAAAAAAAATGGGAGGAGAGGGAGATATTCCCCCTATTTATAGTCGCCTAAGCTCGAAGACAAAGAGACAACCCATACGAACCGTCCCCTATCAGACAACCAATATCAAATCAATCAAAGTGCGATAACCTAGGCACGTTAATCAAGTGACACATGTCATTTCCAATCATCATAACGTTTTGACTTTCGAGATTCAAAATTTTAATTCTCGCTTAAACATCAACAGCTCAGGTCAACGTCGTCACTTTGATTATCAACCCGGCCACATCAGCTCGTCATTGCTCTAACTATCAACCCAGTTGCATCAGCTCGTCATTGCTTTAATTATCGGCCCAACCGCATCAACTCAGGCTAACTTCATTGCTCTAATTATCAGCCCAGCTGCATTAGCTCAGACCAGCGCCATTTCTCTAATTATCAGCCTAACCGCATTAGCTCAACCATCAAACTAATACATGAAGCGAGACGTAAAGAGACTCAGACTAAGGGAGAACATGTGATATTACCTAGACATTAAACGACCTAGGCCTAATACCATATGAGTCCCAGTGACGTGAGGCCTAGCTCAGCCCAACACACTAATCTACAAAATCGGCTAGGCCTATTAGCCAATGACCAACCAACTTGTTCTACTTGATTATTAAAGACCACTCGGCTTACAAATAAGGCTTATGAGTTTCGCCAAACAATGTCTTAACCACTCTCAACAGTGACTTAACCACTCTGTACAAGGGCATAACCCTCCTATATAAAGGTCTTAGATATCTGCCATATGGGGACAATTTTCTCTCTACACTTTTACCTTTAAATCAAACAAAATTAACTTAATCATTGGAGTGGACCCCCGACCAAAGATCAGGCTCCTTCTGACTTTGCTTGTCTTATTGGTGACTGAACTAAACCACCTTCTCCATTCTTGAGGACCAAACCAAACCATCCCCCAGATTATCCAGCTCGGACATCACTTATAATTATAGAAGAATCTTATTTTGCTAGTGTTTATATGTATTTATTGATGTGTTGTTTGCTTGAGTTTTTGCTAAGGAGTATATTATGGTGATTGAGTATTATAAGTGCCAATTTTGTTACAGGAGGTTTGTTAAGAATATAAGCCATATTTACTTGACTTCTTTCTTATGGCATGACCATTCCAGTTGAGGGGCTCATTCCATAGTGAAACATTTGTTCTATGAGTGGGAATAATCATTTTAATAAAATGCATTTCCTCCAAAATGCCTAGCCATATTTTATCAAGTCATTATCCATTTTGTGTTCATTCCTAGTTCTTACACAATAATTCCCCATTTAATATACTTGTGTTAGTATGTCTTAAATCAATAGTTAGTGATGCATACATTAGACAATATTCATGCGATATATATTAATTATAATAAATGAAATTTCTATTACATCAAAGCACAATTTTAAACTATTTCTAGTCGACATTTTATCAAGATTACATATTGATAGAGATGTGAGATTGATAAAAAAAATATGTTCTTTTCTTGATATAGTTAAGGAAGTAATCGATATCATAGGTTGAAGTATAAACATACCTGAAACTAACATATAGACACTTAACAAGAAAAAACTAATCTCATAAGTACCTAAAACTATCATGTAGACATTTATTAGGAAAAAGATTTTTTTGATGACTCATTAAAATAATTCCATATGAAACATCACTTATTGTTGTATGTGTAAATTGCAAGTATACAAATTACTTATGTATTATAATAATGAGTAAAGATCGTTCACTTGGAGAATAGTTGTACAATTATTGAAATTATCAAAATCTCAATTCTCTAACAATTTGAATTAAGCTCAAATGGCCAATTAGCTCAAATGGCAAGTAATTAAAGCAATAAAATAAGGAGATTCCTATATAGTATGACTCCTAAGAAATTTGAGATTCCTCTTAATACTTACTTACAAATTGGATTTGATTATGAATGAGTTTTTCTTGGAGATAGATTTTCTAATTCTCTTGATACTCTTTCTCAAATAATATAGAGTGTACCCCTAATGAGATGGTGTTTATTCTCATAGTTCAAAAATTCTAAAAAATCTATTAAGTTTCATGAACAATCTCTAATAATCTCAAAAGATTGAATTTAATCCCTAAATTTATTAGATCCTAGACTAACTCTAGGCTTCTACTTTCACCCCTTCACCTAGAGTCTCAAATATGCATGTACTTGGCCTTTATATGCAAGAAATTTAAACACAAATACATTAAACCAAGTTATCCAAAAACAATCAAAATTAAAATTCAATTATATATTCATAAGAGAGTATCGAATTTTCATCCTAATTTTTAGAGTTAAAAGTTTGGTTATACATTATATAAGAAAAATAGCAAATACCGGTGGGTTTCATTAAATAAAAGAATCTATAAAACAAAAAGTATCTCCTTATTCTCAATAAATAAAAAACCAAGAGAACAAAAAGCTCCCCCAAGTGTGAATCCACTCAGCCTTCAAAAAATCTTCTTTAGATCTTCTCAAATACTGGTGTAAAGCCTTTGGATCTGCCTTTTCTCTCAAAAAATTAGCTACTCTTTATATGAGTCTCTTTTGTGCGAGTACATGTTTTTCGAATGAGTTCAGATTTCCTTTAAAAATCTATTACCGCACACCAACATGATCCGGGGCATGGCCTATTCTTCAACCTATGAAAGGCGCTATCAAGTGTATGTTGATATCATTTAATGAAGACCACATGGCCCGAGATACAGCCTATGCTTCAACCTGTCCGGCGAGTCTCCTATATAATTATTGCTCAGTCTGCACTCCAAAAAATTGCATAGTATGTAGCATAGCCTGATATTTACACTATGCAATCTTTCAGAAATATGATTATTTATTTATTTATGGTCCTTAGCTACAAAACTTGAAATTAAGATAAAATGTAATTATTTACAAGATAAGTTGTAAAGAACAAGAAATACTCCTAATTTTCATCAATCTAATTACGCATATCACTTACATATTTATGAAATTTTTTTACAATCGATATGTAGATAGCCATTTGAATTGAGATCTGTGTAAAATTTGACTTACAAATTATTATATTTATGTTATTCTAAGCCACAAATTGCTATTAAACTACATTTTGAGTATAATATGAACTAAGTGGAAATTAGAGGTGGACGCAAAATGGTTTAAACTGAAAAAATCTATCAATTAAATTCATTCAATTTTTAGTTTGATTTAAATATAAATTTGATTTTATTTTATAGAAAAAAGTCATTTGATTTTAATAAAAAAATATCAATTAAACCAAACCAAACTAAATTTATTTAAAATCAAATTAAAATGAACTTAAATTATATTAAATCAAATCAATATGATTTAAACCTATTTGAAATTTATTATTTATATTGAAAATATATAGAAAATCTATTAAAAATATATTATTTATACTAAAAATATTTAAATATATATATTATTAGAATTATTAAAAATATTTTAAAACATATTAATATTTAAAATTATTTTTTAAAAAATTATGTTTAAATCGAACCAAATTATAATAAGATCAAACTAAATTAATTTGATTTAATTTTATTTGCACACTTAGTTCAATTCAATTTGACTCGTACTTTTTTAAAGTTTAATTTTTATGTCAATTCCTTTGATTTAAAATCGACTGTTCACTCCCAGTACATGAACGAGAGACTTAAAAGCAAATTCATTAATCTAAAGAGCTCGACGTGACCCTTAACGGGATTCAGCTCCTTAGCCAAATTTGAGCCTTAAATAATATGCAACGTATGTGCGATATAATTTTTTTTAGAGAACTTAAACTTAGATTATAATTATACCACAAAATTGTAACATCATAAAATTCCAAGTATGGACACGAGTGAAAAGATTTTTTTTTTTAAAAAAAAAAAAAGCAAAAACTTATAAAACATATGAAATCGAATAGAACTGGACAGAACGAGGAATTGGCACATGTAACAGTCATGAAACGCAAACTTGACTAAAAACCAAGCCAATATTTGCATTACAGAACATCATCGTGCCAGCTCTCCAGCTAAGACATCGATACTTAAAATTGAATATCATTATTATTCGTGCTTTTCATATAAAAAAAACTATACATAACCAAAATCTCAAAACAGGAATTGTTTGATAGGGGGCTGTTGTTGATGGACCCTAGTAGCTTGGTAGTCATTCCAAGGGTTAGATTAGATCTCCATCAAAGAATGAAATGCTGTCCACCCTCCAACTAATGAGGGCATCTCCATATCTGTTCTTCAGTCTGCTGTTGCTTCTTTGGGACGCTCATGATTGCACTTAAGACAGGAGTCATTCCTCCTGTAGTTCAGGAAATCACACCTGCAGGAACAGAAGTCAAATATGTCTTTTTCACTGCAAATATAAACAACAACAGAGCAAATGGATACACAGACTCACGAGGGACATTCCCATTCTCCAGGATTTAGCTGTCTTTTGGGCCGCAGTTCTTGGCAACGGAAGCACATCTTATTTCTTGCAAAATTCATGAACCCACATCTGTTCATGGAAGCCAAGGAGATGAAATACACCAACTCACAACAGAAAGAGAAAGTTAATATTAAACATTAATGGCCCTCAAACTGAGCTAGACTTTGCTTAAAATAGCAAGAGAAGCATTCACTGTCGAAGTGGCTGTTAGGCTAAACAAGATTTAGAGAAAAAGTGGCTTGGCTCAGAGGCCCAATTATTTTCAAATAACAAAAAGTTTCCTTGCCAATCACCGAATATCAATTTTCTTCAAATTATTGATGCTATGTGAACTGGATTCGAATTTGACATATATTTAGCTAGTAGCTACCCCTCATTAAAGAAGCCTCACAATGATGACTGCCAGAACACTCATGAGGTCCAGTTCTTTTTTTGTTTTTTTTCCAGACACATATGAAGCCCACTTCATAGATAATGAATGTGTTGCAAAGTTAATTACCTTAAAGAATGGTTATTCACAAAATATACTGGAATGTAACTTAATATGCTACACTTATAAGACAAATTTGGATTACAGTGACTGGAGCTTGGCTTAGCAGGATAAAAACAATAGGCAACTTACTGTGAGCAATTCCAATCGCCTTTCTTCATTTCTACATCATTTAAATTGACCCTCTTTGGTCCCTCCGATTTGCACTTTAGGCACCTGATATTTCTTGAGAAATTCATGAAATCACATCTGCACACAAATTAGCGGGTAAAGTTATTAGATTATGAGAAAAAAAGCGAGCTACAGATGCAAGTATCTCTAGATGCAAATGAACTGAAGTAGCCAAACAAGATCTCTAACAACTTACTTGGAACATATCCAATCTCCTTGCTTCATTTCAAAGTCAGTAGCACCAACCTTTTTTGGGCCCTCTTGGCTACAATTTAGACATCGCACATTTTTAGAGAAGTTCATGAAGTTGCATCTGCAGCAAAAGTTCCAAGATGCCAATCATAAAAATATGTATAAATGTACATGTAAATAGTCGAGAAAATGGTTAGCGAGAACATTGTTTTAATTACACAAATGAAGTGTGATAATGCCATATCCCACATCAGTTAGACAAGTCGAGAACTTGGCCAATAAGCTCACATCTCTCCTTCCAATTACAAAAAGAAAAGAGGGTAAGGCAAACCAGGCAATATCTCCAGGAGGATAAGGGTACATCCACCAGTCCAATCTAAGAGATTCACACATGCTTTGTCATATTAGACTCCAAAAGCTATTCTCCAAAGTGAACCTTTTTTATCTTTTAAATCATAGATATGAAAACCACTTACTAAGAATAACTTAATTATTAAGGGTAAGGGATGTTGTATTCGACTCACTCCATAGAAAAGGCAGCTTGATGAAACCCATCTCACCAGATTCTTTTATAGTCCTCCAGTTAATTAGATTTGAGTCTTATTCAAATGTTTGATTAGATTTCAAAGAAGTTAGCTCTACTATAACTAGTAAGCTTCTAGTGACAAAGAAACAATTGCATCATTGCACTAAGGTCCACCCTCTCAGAAAGCTCTTAGAGGCACATATTTTATTTTGATTTTTCTCATTGATTTTATCTGCTTGAAACTTGAGGAATTCTATTTATCTAGAGGGCATTCCTAATATCTCTCTTTTATATTTAAACATGGAACTCATATCTATCCAAAGCATTCCAAACTACAAAGAGATAAACATAAACATGAAAATTCACAAAGCTGTTTTCCGTTCTCTTCTAGTATAACTTACTTGGGACACATCCAATCTCCTCTCTTCATTTCAACATCCCGAGATAATTTGTCATTGGATAATGCATCAGAAATAGAGGACTGCCTGTGACCAAATCTCCTCTCTTTTTCCTTCTTAGGCACAGATTTGGAGGCAGGCTCCAGTACTGGTGGATCAGGGGTTCTCTCACTTACTTCAATCAACTCAGAAAGCAGCTTCCTTACAGCTAACTCGACAATCTCTCTACCAGGAGGTTTTTCTTCCCTGGAAATAACAAGGGGATCTAGTGCATAGGATAATAGTATACGCACGATATCCACAGTACGAGCATCAGCCTCATTATCCTTCAGAATCACATAAGCTCTGTCACATGATCCACGCAGATTGCAAGCACTACAAGCCTGCAAGACAGACAGTATCTTCGCAATGAATTTTAAAGGCAATTATTTAATTGACCACGTATACCTCAAATAATTGTGATTTAATTGATTAAAAGGCTTAAAAAAGGATAAAAATTCGATTTAAACTCTCATCCTATGTACAGTTTTACAATGGCATGGCATACTACATGTCACACAATTTTTTTTTCCTCAATCTTAGTCAAATTACTAACTTTTGAGAGATGATGAAAGTAAAGAATTAGGATTATGTTTGGTAGGCCATAATCAAAGTTGTATGTAATTGCAATTGAATGTATAATTGCAATTTAATTATGTGACTGATTATTTTGTTTGGCTGCATGAAAGAAATTGACTGTATTATGATGCCAATTACACCATGTAATCAAAAAAAGGTTTAATTCAAGTAATGCTCATTACAAACAAAAATGTACGCAAAAATGATTACATTACTTCCACCACCACTCCCATCATGGCTGCCACGACCATCACTGCCTTCTAGCCACCATTACCACCACCTCTTGACCACAGCCACTACCAACAACATAATCATTTTGCAATTGTCACACTCAAATAAATAAAATATAGAAAATGAAGGTAGTAAGTCCATTTCATTATGTCAATTTTATTTTTACAATTAGTCGTAGGATTGGAATGACTATTACATTTTTAATTTCATTACATCTTTAATTACATTACATTGGATTACGCCACACAATCACAGCCTAAAATGTAATTCGCATCACAATAAATGTTGATAAAAAAAACAAAGATAATAGATGAATTGCAATGGAAAAGGAAAAGAAAAGTAAAGAAAATGAACATACATCTCCTTCATCCAACCGCACATAGGCTCTCAACCTCTTTGCAGAATTCACTGCTTTTCGAAAAAGATTCGGACATCCACTCTCCACAACCGTTTGAACATCAGCCAAAGACAATGACCTGCATCAGAAAACATAATTTAACAATATATTTATATATAAACAAAAAAGATTCACAGAACTGGAATTGGCATTACTTTAAAAGATCGTATCTATCGCGGGCAAAGCTAAGACAAGGGTCTTTCAACTGATTCATATCATAGTAAATAGCAGTCTCAGTGGCTTCATCTGTACCGTTGGTGGTGGTAAAGTAACCTTTGGTCTTCAATCGGTCCACGAAAGTGACCCACTCAGGCCAGGGGTGTTGCTGTGGGTGTGGAAGAGAACTTAGGGCTTGTGTGTTATCGGAGGTGATGGAATCAAGAGCAGCAGAGGAAGAGAAGCGGTGGAATAGGAAGGGCTTAGATTTGAGGCAGAGAAATTGAACGAGACTTTTGTTGGTATCATAACGAAAGAGAAAATTTCCAGAAACAAAAGCTGACATTTTGGTTTCAGGGGTAGGAGATGGAGATGGAGATGCTGAGGTTGGGCTTCTGGAGAGATATAACTGAAAAGCAACTAAAATGTGTTCTGAAGGGTTTTAGGCTTTAGGTTTTAAGCAACCAAAGTTATCATCCCCTCTCACAGACAGTCGATGCTTTCACTTCCATCCATTTCAGAATGATAACTATCCTTTCAAATTAAGAAAAATATTATACAAAATTGGCTTCAGAAAAAAATCAAATTTTAGATTATTTTAAAAATTATATTATATTGAAAATGCTTTTTAATATTTTCTAACCTATATGTCTGTTAGATTCCAATTCACAAAATGCATAAAAAAAAATTCTAATATTTCATTTGTTGAAAAGAATTATGATCCCCAGGTAAAATTTTTATTCTCATATACAATTTGGAAAATAAAGTTCTAACTAATTAATTAATAAATAAATACTATATGAATTAGTATATACTAAAATTTAATTAATTAATATGTAATTTTAATAATGACATAAATTTCTCACTTTAATTTTTATTATGAGTACAATCAACACAAGTTTAACCGATTTTGGATATAATTGATAATTTTAAGAAATTCAATACTAATTATTTTTTTAGTCATTAAGCTTTGAATTTTAGAGTAGTATTTATTGATAATAAATATTTTTAAATATCTTAAATCAATGTGAATGCACACTTTTTAAAATTGTCTTAAAAAAATTTAATTTCTATAAATGCACAAGCTAATTCAAGGACGCCCTTATTATAAACATCACAAAAAATTACATTAAAACTAAAATTAGAGTATTTAAATAAAATGTACTTTGAAAATAAAAGTTTAGAAAATTATAAAAAATTTTATAAAGAAGACATTTTTTGAATGACAAATTTTAATAAGTTAATAAATTTTTTAAAAGGAAACATTTCTTAAATATAAAAATAATATAGTTATAAATTACTCTTTCTGTCCCAAATTATGTCATTTTAAGGAGATATTTTTGTCCCATGATATTTAATGTTTTATAATTATCTATAAATATTAATTAATTTTTTTCAATTCTATCATTTTTTCTTTTATAGTAATTTTTTTAGAGTGTATAAAAATTTATAAAAATAATTAGTTAATGATAATATAGTATTTTACTTATGTAATAACATCCATTAAATAAAATCAATACAAAAATCATAAACAACATAGGACATAAAAAGTAGATGCTTACATTTATTCCTTGAGAAATTAAAAAGGTTGGATCACTTTCAAGGAAAAATAAAAATCAAATGAAACTTGTTTAGGTGATTGAATTTGAGATTGTACAAATAACGTATGAGTTCATTGTGTGTGCGCACGAGCGTGTGTATATATATATATATAAAGCTGTTTGTATACATGCACTATTAAATGAAGTAAAAAAAAAAAAAAAGCATTGCTCATTGTCTAAAAAGAAATTTAACTAGATGTTATTTAAATTTTCATTGCATTTAAAATTAAAAGAGTGTTTGATACAAGTGAATTCTATGATTTTTATGAAATTATATTTTATGTATTTGATATAAATAAAAATTTATTTGAAATTTTCTTTTATTAAATTTTTGAAATTATTTATAACTAATTCAAATTCTATCAAATTTTATTATAATAAAAATATTTTTATTTAAAATGGTTTTCCTTCTCCATCCTTTGTGTTTCATTTTTTTTTTCCTTTTTCTTCCTTTTCTCCAATATTTTTAAAATTGAACTAAAACTCGATTGGACTGGCTAACCAATTTTCAATTTAACTGATATGATTGGTTCGATTGATTTAATCTAATAGAGTATAATTTTTTTAATTTTTTAAATAAATATATAAATGATACTGAAAAATATTTTTAAAAAATAAAAAATATATGTAATATAATAAAAAAATGAAAAGTAATATAACAAAGTGATAAAAAAATGTTTTTTAAATTTTAAGTAAAATATTTTAATTTTTAAATTTTTTTGCAAAAAGATATAGTTTTAAATTTAACCGATTTAATATGATTTTTAATGTTAAGTGATTTTTTTTATTTTAACTAATTTTTTAGTTATTCAATAGATAGAACCAGACCAAACCACTAACTAATTTTGAATTTTACCGATTCGATTGATGTTCCGATCCAAATCTGAAAATATTGTTTTTCTCTCTTCTTTGCCTCTCTCTTTTTTTTTTTAATATATTGTTTTTCTCTCTTCTTTGTCTCTCTCTCACTCTTTTTTTTTTGTTAATACATTCATACAAATTTTAAAAAATAACAAAAATATTTTTATAAAAATATTTTATCAAATTTCATAACATAAATTTTAGTTTGTTTGATATAAAATTTATTTTTATTTTATAATATAATAAACATAAAAATTCATTTGCAAATTAATTCTATAAAAAATTTATTTATAAATAAAATGAATTTTAAATTAGAATTAAACTAAACATGTAAATATAATTCTAACCCATTACAATGATATTATTTATTTTATTTTGAAAATAATTATGCGAAAAACTGAGTAATTACATCTCTTCAAAGTTATCAAGAAGAACAACACCTTGACGAGTCAACAGTAATCAGAAGAAAATAAGTTTTCGTCCACCAAAAGTTGATTGAATCATGAGTGACTATACAATTAATCAACTAATGATGGGACCATGCTTGGAAACACCTCACAATCCACATTCAAAAACTCTTTATTTTCTTAATTCTAACCAACGTTACCATTACAAAACAATCACTGTGGAGTACTATCCCCTGAAAGTAAACTTGTTTAGAATATTTTGCAAAATCTTTTAATATGCTCATACTGATGATTTACTCTGATGAAGCTGGAAATTCAAATGAAGAAGAAACCATACTAATAAATTCCAGTCTAGGCCCTAATCCTAGAGGACTCTCCCACAGCATGCTCCATCCTTGTATACCATTCTCCTATTCGCGTGTGCTCCACCATATCTCTACCAGACCTCAGATAGCGGATGGGCCTTAATACTCCGAAGACAGCAAGGTCAGCCAAATTCGGTTTCGATCCTCCTGAGGCAATAAAAAACATAGAATAAATGCCTTGATCTAAAAGTCATGTTTCAAATGATGTGCAAGGCTCATGCCAAGGATCTTATTTGAATGAACTAGCTTGAGATTCATGAATCAAATTCCAAGCCAGTCATTAGACTAAAGACTCGACCTAATTTTCTTTCCAAGTTGGGAATATGCAACTTGACAAGTCCCACACATTTTGTCATATCTTTGCAGGAAAAATCACTGGATTTGAATTTATTGCAACTTGAGTTAATATTGTATAAGATGTAGACATATAACTAAACCTAAATCAGACAACTACATATTTTATCCCAATATTTGGTATCAGTTTCACAAAAGAGTACTGCAAACCCAGATAAGATATGCATTGTGACATGAAATAAGAAGTTCAGTTATCTTAAAATACTTGTACCAGACACTCTGCATTGTGATATGAAAGAAAAAGTTCACTTATCTCACAATAGTTGTACCTGACACTCAAATTGTGACAGTCAAATCCAGATCCGCAAAGTAACTGGTGCAGCACCCTTTGATACACTACGTACTTACGACAACTACAGACTAAATCTCTGAGCAAGGATTTTTGTTGCCGCTCATTGTATTCTCATATACCATGTAATGAATGCATGATTTTATTACTGAATGAATGCCATTAAACAAGGGTCATATTTATTCAATTTAAAGCATATTGAGTTTTACACCACAAATTTTAGCACAAAATATTGAGAGGTGCATAGTGCGTACCAAGAAACTCTCGCCCATTTAAAGCATTCACCCATGTTTCTGCAGCTTCATACAGGGCAGCACGTTCATCAGTTATGTTATATTTCTTCTTCAAATTCTTGGACACAAAATACATCGCCGCTGCTCCAGCATATTTCACTGTAATTTTCTCTGCGAAGCTAAAATTCCCTACACAAGAATCAAGATCATCAGCCAACTGTGATGCAAATCTGACAGCAATCAGAGTCTAAATAGATTTTTTTTTTAAAGAAGAAGATCAAAATAAAGTATTAACTTGATGCAAGTTGCCAAAAACCAGCCAAGATTATTTCAGGAAACTCGCCAAAAAGTAGAATTATATACCAGAAGATCACTGGATAGATTCTAAAGACACAACCAACTTAGCCAATTACAGTAGTTCATGAAGTGCATATATAATTAACGCTACTTAGAAAATAAAAAGAAAATCAAAAGAGTACATATTTTTTTCACCAATAAACACTTCTTTTGGTATCACAAATATTTTAATAATGGTAAAAATTATAGTCCATATCAAGTGTCAGCTCTCAAAATTATAAGGCACCTTGATTTGCCCATATGGATTAATTTGTAACTTTATCTTTCTCATGTTTTCCCTTGTTAACTTTAGTATGAATTTATTTTCTCTTAGTACTCCAATGCAACTAGAAATTTTAAGCAGCAGTGAAAGTAGTAAAAGCTTAACTCACCTTTCAATTGGTTCACATTAATATTGGAAAATGCCAAATAGAAAACAACAGACTTGGTCTACAGTTATTACTAATAATTACTTGTATGGCTACTATTGATAGTTTTAAAAGAAGTGACTGCCGGTGGAAAAACACAGATGGCTTTTTTTTTTTTTTTTTTTTGGTTACTTAGCTTTATGAAATAAGCATATGACATAATGCTTTGACATTTAAATGATAATCATCCCACATAATTAACTATGCTGACCACATAAATGTTAGCATTGAAATCTCATAAATGCTTCACAGAAAACTCTGTCTTTCTTTTCTTTTCAAAGGAAAAAATCATAGAAACAAGTTTTAGCTTTTTAATAGAATGTCCAACCTCATTCAATGAAGATCAACCTGACTTTTATGGCATAGATCTCTGTCCAATTAATTCACACAAGCCCTTCTCATACAAAGAAAAAAAATAGCATCAGTGCCATCAAATTATACGCCCATGGATTAGTATGATAATGCCAACAGATTTCCAGCTTTATATGGTTCAGCAACGAACATTTTCCAGTCTCTATATGGTTTACTCAGAGGAGGAACAATAAGTATTTAGACCACATATAATGCGACAGATGATATTGCCCATGAAACACCGAGAGCATTTAGCATATTTCAAATTGTGCAACACTAACTCCACATATTGGTTGTCTGAAATTTTGAATATGATCCTGAGTCTCATCAACAGTATCCATTTACAATAGCTTGCCCTTGATTGTTAACAGAACATATGGTTTGCTATTCACAAACTGAAATTTTGCACAGCCACCACACATGTAATGCATGTAAACACAAAAAAGGAGACTACGCTATCTCTTTCAAATATATTGTCAAGAACAAAACAACAGTTCATTATGTTTTACCATTGCTTGTGATATAGTCAAAGGATTCAAGAGCCTCAGATGTGTTGCGGTATATGTTTGGCGACAGGACATGTACCAAGTGATCATCAACCCACCTACACGATAAAGTTCAGTTAGCTTTAGGGTCCTAGAAACGGATAAAGCATGTGTAAGATGACAAAAATTGAATGGGACATCAACCAATAATGCATAAATGTCCCTGTTTAAGCACCAAATGAGAAAAAAGCAAAAAAGCATCAATTGAACAATATACTGAATATATATTCATCTCGGACACAAGCATAAATCCGTTTTGTCCATAGATAAATGAATATGGCACTTCATTCAACTACATGTACAACCTCTTTTTATACATTCCACAGCATGGAAAAAACATAATCAGTGTCAGCCAGAAATCTATAAAATGATTGTCCTTTACCACCTTTTCCATTATGGAAGAAACTTTATAGAGGGAAGGAGCTTTTTAAGTACAAGAAAGACAATATTTCATCCCAAAAAGAAAGCATTGGAGAGGGGAGAAAGAAGGGAACAAAATGAAATCAACTAAAAAGTGCTCTGCACTCTCCAGCACCACACTACCACTGAATATGCTCTAAAGAAACCACTTCAAAGACTCCAGAATCACAACACCATATTGAGAAAAAATAAATTTCTTGCATACTAATCCAGCCAAAAACACAATACCAACAGTGCAAAACATTGCTATTAGGAACAATTTCTTAAATATAAAATTTCTCCCTTCACCTTCCAAACAATGAAAGAAAAATTAATTTTCTCTCGATTCACTTTCAACCCCCTTCTTCGCTCCCTAGCTGTTTTACTCGCCCCTCTTACTTGTTCCCCCAACATAAGATAAGTTCTATTGTACAAAACAATGTAAAAGCGAGGATGTTGATTAAAGGATCCAAACAATATGGCTGGAGTAGATAAGTGAGATGAAAGTTGTATGCATTTTTGAAATCCCTGCTAAAGTAAAAGAAAGGCTCCATAAAACTGTAATTCTACTGACTATAAAGTATGGGAAAAATAAGGCATCGAAGACAAAATGCCCCTAAATGATGAAACAACACTTCGTCACACTAACCAGATCAAAAACCTAGTCGCTTAATAGGACACAAGGGGAATGCCTTTCCCTACTCTTTTATCTTTCTAGCAAACAAGCAACACAAAAATGAGAATCGTAATGACCAATATGTGTACATATACATTTTAAGTCGATTCATAGGAAGATTAAAGTCACACCCCTTACTGAAAGTGAGTCCCTTGAGATGCAGACTAACAAAATTGAGAATGGTGAGACCAATGTATGTACATACAAGGACCAAAAATACCTTAATTCATAGGAAGGTAAAAGTCACACCCATTAATGAAAGAAAGTCAAATGAGATGATATGCATGAGTCTAATATAGAATAGCAAATGAATCAATAATTAAAAGGATGTAATAATATGGTTACCTTGATTTTTTTTTTTAATATCTCAATTGTATATATTTCTAGTTTTTTCCTGTCTAAATCTATACATGAAAACGAACATGATAGTAGTTCAAAGTGCTTTGGATATAAGTTCACATTAATAAGTTCTTCCTTTGAATGAAGATGATTATAAGCCACTACAACTATTGGTAATCTGTTTTTCTTTTCTTTTTTTTCCATTTCATTAAGCATTGAATGCAAGTTATTGGACCAAATAAAAAAAATCTCTACATAATGCCACAATTGTTACATAACATTGATAATCATAACCACAACAACAGCCACAACTGCAACTTAAAATCATACCTTAAGGCGAATTTTAAGGCTTGTTCAACAATGAAAATTATTTCCATTTTTTCCTAGTTGTTTTCTTCATTTTTAAAAAAAAAAAATTTAAAATTTTACAATTTAAAAAAATAGGAAAGCATTCTTCAAATGAATTTGTTGTTTAAAAAATTTAATCAAAAGACTTGCAAAAACACATTTTCATTTCTAGCTTTTACCATCTTATTACAAATTTATCATTAACTTTATTAAAAAGATTATATCCTTCTAAGAAACACCGTTCTATGATAGATAAAAAGCACATACAAACACGATCAGTTTGATGTGATTATATAAATTGGTAGTAATTAACATCCATAGTCACCGAAATATATCACTTATTCTATCATGATCATTAAAAAATAATTATATACAATTGACTCATTGAACTTTAATTTTTATTCTATTATGGTTTATTGGTCAAATTTTCTTATGATTTTCCTACTTTTAATTGATTTTATGCTCTAGATTCTTTATTATAACTCATAAAAATCAAAATTCAAAACTTTCTCATGAATAAAAACCTAAAGTATTCAACAATAAAAACAAAATTATAAGAAAAATAGGCCAATAAACTATAATAGACTGAAAATTAGAGTTTAGTAATTCAATTGAATAAAATTGGTTTTAGCGAACACAACGGAATTTTGATTATAGTTTAGCGAGCACTGAAACAGATTACCCCACAAATTAGTTTTACAACATAACTAGTTAACCATTCTTTTACCAACCTTAAAAAAAAATATTACAAGAGCATTAGAGGGAGAAAGGTCTAAAAAGAAAGCAGTAAACAAAATGACAGCAAGAGATAATAATATTGCATTAATGATTTGAATAAATATTCCCTTCCAACACCAGTTCTTCAAGTTTTAAAGTTACATATTGCATCAACGAATCTAGCTGGAAAGACCTACATCTACTACCCTTTATCAAACCTTTCCCTTTTCTTGATAATAACTTAAGCTTGGGTTCCAAACAATATCTGGTCTTGCTATTCTTTGTTTGCATTCAAAGATCTTGTGCCTACACTATCAAGTCCCATGCCTAACTTCCAAAGTCAATGAATATGGCACAACTTCCAAAGAATGAATCAATGAATGTGGTAGATTAGTGAAAGTAACCGATAGTAGTGTAGAACTATAATGAGTGAAGCTCACACGCATTGGCTCATGTAGGGCAGGATCAAATGGATCCATAGCAAGAAAGTGGAAGCAGGCCTGCCTCCATAACCACATGCGAAGGGTAATAAGGTACATCAGCTTCTTTGAGAATAGTTTTTCCCTCAATTTTTAAGTTGCCCATTTTTTTGATATAATATATGGTTTGATAGGATATAATTGATATAATATAATAATATATTAAGACACCTTCTGAATAATTCAATTTGAAGCAATTAGATGTCCAACTCGGGCCTATATGATATGGCCGCCCAATAGAAATAATCCAACACTCAAAATTTGTCACATATTCCATAAATCACACTAGATATATATCATATTCATGGAACACAATTCACTCTCAAGACGTTATGTTGTGGAAAATGAAATCCATTTGGCATTTGGTTGTAGGAGATTAAAAAACATAATATTGAAGAATACCAAAACTGGGAACAAAAAAAGAATTAACAAGCAAATTATTACAGAAGAAAAGGGAGAAAATATCTTGAATTAGGTAAAGAGAGATAAAGTAGATAAACAATGTGAAGAGAGAAATCAAACCAATGACAATGAAATGTATCCAATTAAATTCTAGAAAGCCTTAGGGTGTATTTACTTATAGAAAACAAATTTGTATTTTCCATTTTTCTTTTCCTTGAAAACATTCATTTTCATTTTCCAGGGAAACTTGGAAAGTATGTTTACTTGTTAAAAACAAAAAAAAATTATTTTTAATATAAAACATGTTCATGTCATAGTTGTTTTCTAAGCTTGAGAATTTAATATGTTATCATTCAAGTTACAAATATGATATCAATTTCCCTTTATTTGAAAGTAAGATGTCATTATTTGAGAAAATATAGTGGATGATAAACCAAAAAAAAAATGAATTTTTTCAACAGATTAAAATATATCATTATTTGATAGTTGAATATAATAGCAAAATCAAAGCTACAAATTGCAATATTAAAGAAACGAAGTGATTATTAGATACAAACTTCCAAGAAAAATGTTACCGCAATCCTGGAGGTTTGATGAAAAAGCATTAGGAAACTATAAAAGAAAAAAGTCACAATGGAAGTGGTGAAAAAAGAAATTTTAAAAATAAAAAATAAAAAATAAAAAAGATAAAGGCCAAATTTAGGCTAATCAAACCCAGTGCAAAAGGCATTGGAAACAAGGACTCCCATGCTTTCTAGAAAGAAAACGGGCTATTTTAACATACGACAACAAAGATAACAACCGAAAGCCATTTTCCATGTCTCAATTATAATGCACGAAAACTGAAAATTTGGTTTCTAGTTTTCTATTTAGAAAACTATAGCATTTGAGCACGATATTCTTAAAAAGAAATTCTAAAAAACAAGTTTAGTTTTCTATAAGTAAATACACCATTTAGTGCTCTCCAAGCAGAAAACAAGCCTTCCAAGTTATTCAAAAATTATTTTTAAAATAGCTTTTAGTGGTTTTACATAATATTGTTGAGACTCAAAAATTTTGGAAAACTACATTCTAGTTCACAATTTCAGAAAACAAATCCACAATCTATTTTCTGCACAAAACACCCCATGGAAACAGTTCCAATTCCCTGCAATTGAACAAACTATTAACTATGCAAATCGGTCCATGTGAGGTTAACTTAAAAACAAAAACCAACAAACAAGGCAAAAGACAGGGCCCTGAATGATCCTTCCATCCTACTTCCACAAGAAATGAGACATCCAGAATATTGCCAGATAAAATTTTATCTTTGAAAAAAATGAAGAAAACAATTATGTAATTGCTTGTAGTAGATGTTTATGATTTATTAAATCAAACAAGAGATAAGAACAGAGAACTGCTAAAGAGAAAAGAGTTCCTCTTTTCACGGTCTTATTTAAAAATAAATACTAAATCCATGGCCTCATATCTGAACTTACAAAAATGCCAAAGAAATAACCTTCCACAGCTTATTGGGGTGCTCTTTGTTTCCCCAACAAAATAATTTCCCCTAACACGGAACCATGCAGATATTATGCGTCAAACATAGCATGTAAAATTTGGATAAGACAATTTTGAAGAAAGGTGGGACAAGAGATCGTCTCCCAACAGAGGATTGAAGAACCTGTGATGCTCCAAAAATACAGCTTCTGAGATCTGAGGCAAGTGAAAATCAAAAGCAGGAGAATCAATGGCAAGAGAATCCAATGATGGCCATAGAGTAGAATCCCAGTGATAACTATAATTTTTTTATGATAATACAAGGCACTGACAGTGATCTACTAGGTCAGAGAATGGTAACTCTAGAAACAGTAATTTGTGCCTTGACAAGGAAGTCAGACAATAGTGGAGAAGGCTTGCCAAAAATTTGGAGGTTGCTTATACGCCTAAATTTGACTTCTCTTGAGTTAAATACACACAGACAAGAATTTAGGCAATGTACATATCAGACACCTAGATACAAACCCATACCCACATAAACTCAAGCTGAAAGGAGCAGAGGTGTGGGTGACATTAAATCCAACCTTTCCAGCCCACCTTTTGTGAAGCATAGGTGGCGGTGACATTGGATCCAACCTTTCCATCCCACTTTTTGTTTTTCACAACCAAACTTACTAGTAGAGGAGATAACTGTAAGAACTTCCCACTAAAGCAATATCTTGAAAAACCAAATCATCAAAATCTAATCTGTTCTCCCAATTAGGCTTATAACTGGTCTTCTAGTTGACTTAGGCTTACAAGACCTTTTTCTTCATCTTGGACTGGAAACTAGATACATAAACAAGGTCAAGTGCTAACAACCTAACTTCCACCTTTCTTTTTCTTCTGTTTTTTTTTTTTCTTAACAATGTGGGGACATATTCTCCATTATTTTTTCCCCTTATTCTTATTCTTTTTCTTTTTTTTTTTTTTTTAACTTTCTTCTAATTCTAACTAAATAGAAGCAATAAAATTTCTTTCACAAGAACCAAGCTAAAGTTCCACTAGGTTCACCTCAATGAAAACCTAATTAATATCTACTCAACACATAAAAGGCACTAGAAGCTACAAACTAACAAGATGAATGACAAATCTATTCCAAAGTTCTAAATTCAAACCCTCAAATGATTCCCAATCCAAGCACTGTATAGCGAGTTTAAGACACCGTCAAATAATTGTGTTCTATTTATTTTATTTTTTATATGTAAGTCAAAATTTACTAAAAGCATTGTTTCATACAAAAGAAAATATGAAATAAAACTATAAAAGCAATAATGAGAAGGGATTAAAAGAATACGAATTAAGAACCAGATTTAATAATAGCAATATGAAGCTAATGCCTAACATCAAGCTGATACCAAAAAACAAAAAAGATAAACAGAGCGCAGAGAATGATCATTATTATCTCCAACTACATTGCAGCCTTATAAGAATCTCAAGAACAACTACAGCTGACACACATCAAGATCCACATTCTCAATAACCGCAAGATACTTTTGAACTATGAACTCAATTTTCAAATTTGACTTTAAGTAAAATAACTCTGTTCAAATGAACAAATGTCAAAATTGTCTTTAGTGAAACTTAAAAGTGAAAGCACCATACCGTTGCCACTTTTCCTCTTCACTATCACCAGATGAGGCCAAATCAACTTTTTTCTCAGATTTAATCTTGCTACTCAATTTATCAATGATATCTGAATATATAACACGGGCTATTTCAATCTTCAATTGTTAAAACTCGAACAAGTAATATTGACTTCATAAATTCCAGAATGAAAATGACAACCTGATGAGTCGACAAGCTTTTCACCATCCACCATCAGTATAGGCACCTTCTTGTAATCATCAGACCACTTGATTTCCTTCTTACTAATTGGGTTTACTTCCACAACCTTGTATGGTATGTCATAGTAGTCAAGGAATGCTGAGATATGAAAAATTTCAAACAAATCATAAGGTACCGAACCCCTATACCATAAAAGATAAAGTGATAAATAGCTCAATGAAAATATCTCCAATCCCTTGTTTAAAACATTTAAATTAAAAAGAAAAGAAAAATTGAAATAACTCGAGACTTGACCATTCATCACCCAAAAAGTCATCATTCTTCTCTCTTCCATCTTTTGGCATTAAAAAAGAAAAAGAAAAAAAAAAACAAAGTACAGCTACAACTCATACAAGTATAAATAACACGTCATTTCAAATAAGGAAGACCAAGTTCGTCACTTTGAATGTTTCGGAAATGCCGAGATAAAAAGGAAAAAGAAAGATGAGGAAACTGACAAAACCCATTTAGTTGAAGCTTTAAAAAAAAAAAAAACCTCCAATCAATCTGATCAGCATAGAAGAATTTGGAATTCGAAAATATGTAGTAGAAAACAAGCTCATATATGGCTTTTTAATTCCCATTTTACAGTAGACACAAGTCATAAGATCTATAAGCAAGGAAATAAAAAGCATGATTCTATTCCATACACCCTTCCTGTTTGACAAGCAACGTAATTCATTTCTAATAATGAGGCTGTTCATTTGATATTAAAACAAAACAGAATCAATAAAAGAGAGAAAAAAAACACGTCAAATAATTGTTGATTTTCATATAGTAAGAGATATATAGACCTTTAACTTTATTGCAAAAAGGGCAAGCTTCATACTGGTAAAGAACAACTTCCTTAGGCAGCAGCTCCGGAGGCGGCTGCTCCTTCGCGTAGACCTTTTGGGAGAGTGATGTGGCAGCAGCCACGGAAATCAAGGCTCCAGCTACTCCAAGAGATGCAGAGAATGAATTGAAGAGCGGAGAGAACCAATGCTGGCTTCTGTACGAACTGCCAGTGCTGCCTGCACAGTAGAGAGCCACCTGGACGGTAGCGGCGCCGCCACTATTGGCGGCTGTAAAGGTTCGCAAGAGGACAGAAGAAGCCAGAATCGGGGCTCTTCTCATGATTCTGTGCAGAGACAGAGAAAGAGATCTGGACGAAGGAGCTAGAAGGGTTTATGGGTTAGTGCCCTCCGGCAATTTATCTTTTTTTTTTTTTATTGTTTTGTCTGGAACGTACTCGTTTTGTGAATTGGAGGCTTCGCTAGGCTTCGTCCGGGCACTAGGGGAAAAATAAGAAATAGTGGGCAAAATTTAAAAAGCCTATTATGCATAATAACAAAATTAATTAATCAATATATATATATATAAGTTTATCAATTGTAAAATGAGCTAGTAGAGTAAAACTTTTATAAAAATTTTAATTAAGAAATTTTATTTTTTTATAATATATTATATTTAATATACAAGAGTATAAAAATAAATTATTTTTAATTATTATTAAACTATTTTTCCTCATATGTATCTTCTTATTTTTATATGTTTATGTAGTTATTTTATAATTTTTAATTAAATAATATAACATCACAATAATATATAATTTTAATTACTTACTCATCAAAATATTGACGTAATAAATGATAAATGCTAAATGTAAATCATTTTTAAAATCATAAATAATTATGTATATTGATTAATTGATATCTTGACATATAAGTCATTAAAATTTCTATTAATTTTATCATATAAAACATTCTAATTAAAATATTATTTTAAATTGCATAATCAACAATTAAAAATGTCCAAAAAATAATTTTACATTATCTATATTGTAAAACAAATAATATTTATTAAATTCACATATTTTATAATAAAAATGTTAATTTCTATAAATATATTATAAATAATAAATTCAATGTCGATCGTGTAACATATAACTTATTGACTAATAATTAATAATTAAGATTTTTAGTTCTATAACACAATCTTTGATTTCATGAATATAAACAATTATCACAGATTGAATAGATGTTGAATCAATATATTAAATAATTAATATTTAAATATTTAAAACTATGAAATAGATAATTAAATAAATGACTAAAAATTATTTTCATATATTATCTATTTTAAAAAATAAGTATTATTTAATTGATGTCATATATTTTATAATGAATCTTTTATTTTCATTATTATTTATAATAAATTGATTGTGCAATGTGTAGATTATCCAGTAATAAATAATAATTAAGATTTTCAAATCTGACTCAATCTTTTATCTTATAAAGGCAAAGAGTTACAAATTAAAGGTTTAATCAAAATTAAATAAATTTACTATATAATTAATAATTTTATATTATGGATTATATAAAATGGATGAATTGAATTAATTTTATCATATAAATAAAGAAATACATCATTTATAATTTATATAGCATTAAAATTATTGTGAATTTATTTAATAATGTTTAATATGATATAAATAAATAAAATTATAATTTCTAAATTTAATCATATACAACCATTGTAAATCATGATAAACTTTTAATTATTCTAAAGGTTGATAAATATGATTTCACTACACTCGGATATTTCAAAATTTATAAAAATAAATAAATAACTTTAGCAAAATATTAATATAACAAATATTCTTTTAATAGATCACTCAATTTTTATTATGTTTAATATAACAAATATTCTTTTAATAGATCACTCAATTTTTATTATGTTTTTAATCACTCTTCACAAATTTAATAGAATTTTAGCAAAGGGAATATTCAACATAATTGTAAAATAATTTTTCAAATTTATTATTATTATTATCATTATTATTTGTTTGTTAAACATATAAGGTTGGTTTATAGCTTCCAATTGCTATTTTTAACCTTAAATAAACCTAAAATAGATGATTATGGACTAATTAGGATTAAAAATAATTTTTATTTAATTGTGCATTCTTTAAAAGGTTCAAGGCCAAAAGGATCATGTGAAAGATTTATAAAAGATTTTGGCTCTTATCAATTTATATTGTTTTTAAGACTCTTCTTGAGAGTTCGCTTTATTATTTCATCTATATACATGATAAATAAACTTAAATAAGCTAACTTCCACCTTTGATAGTTTCTCATATGAAGTCGTATACTAAGCCTTTTAAGTCCTTTAATTAAGTGTTTAATTATTATTACCACACCAAACTAAGCAACTTATCTTGTCCTAAATGCCTTTATTATATATAAATATATTATTCTTTATTATATAATGAGAATATAGGTGATTTGGTGAGATTAAATGATAAGGTTTATCTTATATCAACCACTTTAGGTATTCCAATAAAGAGAATATTAGATTTTTCCTACTACAAACACTAAACATGATTTATTATCCCTTAAAAAAATTAATTGATTTTAACCATTAAAGTATATTTCTTAAACTTATTTGACATGTGTATTGACTCATTATTTTTGTAGAAGGACTTTGAGCTATATAAGATGAAATTTATTATATAGCGGTATATATATGAAAATATATTCTATATTGTTTGAGTTAAGGCCCTGTGATTCTAAAGTTTTATGATTCTCATACTTTATGAATGAATATAAAATCAATCCTATAATTAGAAATGACATAATCAATTTCCAATTTGACTTGAAGTTGCTTGAAAATACTTTGAGGGGAACAAAACCCTTTAATAGCAATCCCATCAGCAATAACCCTATATTCAAGGTCATTAAATTATTCCTAAATTATTAAGTACTATCGTGCAACATCAAAACCTAGCAATTAATATATTGCCTATAATCCCACCATTGCTAATTATGTGATATAGATTATCAATCCTCTAGTAGTTTTAGCATTGGCAACAACATTCCAAGAATTTATAGAAAAGCCTTAAAAGGAGATTAAGAGTCTACCTTTGTCATAAACCCACCATAACCCTAAACACCAATTTAAGAAGTGGATACAACTCATGCATACAACACAAAAAATGTTATGACAATACACTAAACTATAAAAGTACATGGACTTTTCAAGTCAACCTTTAATCTAATATTTAACCCCTAAAATGTCTCAGAAATAATGGAGAATTCTCTAAATATACTAATAGTCATACAATACATTTTAAGTAGTACCTACTCGATAAATAGGATAGAGATAAAAAGACATTAGAAACATGAGAAAATGTGTAAGAATGAAAAATGGAATAGAGTTTTAAGTAGTAAAGTTGTCTTTATTAGCTCAACATTGTATGTGAAAGAATGAGAAATGGGTTAGAATTTTAAGCAGTGAAGATGTAATTATTACCTCAAGATTGTTGGATGGACAACTACACAAAATTTAAAGTCTAATCACGAATTCTTATCATGAAATGACAAACTCGAGAAGCCATTTGCAAAAGTACATAATGTTGGTAAACCTTCATATTAACAAAAATTCAATGCTTTATAAGGTTTTCTCGACTACTCTGGTTGATATAGCATAATTTTAGTACCATGGTATAGCTAAGGGGTTCATTTATTTTATTTTTGCATTTGAAAGTCTTATTATAGGTTTAATTCCATATCAATATCTCATATACTCATAAATTCATCAATTTAAGTTTGTATAAGTCTGGAGTCTTGCTATTAAATAAAACTAAAACAAAGTACAAGTTTCTCCTATTATCAAGTAATACCCAATGTGAATAATTGTACTCTATAGATTTTGACAAGGTATGAAAAGGGGATGAAATCTCTCATTATCTTAGTGAAAAATTTATTGACTTTGACTATACCTTATTTGTTTGATATAATGGATTGTGGTCATTTGCTTATAAAATGTTTTGACATGAATAGCGAAAATCTCATGGTTTTGCTTGTATGTTGTGTTTTGATGTTATAATACTTGTTATTTTATGTAAAGTTGAATGATAATGAGATTAGACTTTGAATAGTGTCATTGGAGAAAATGGGAATGACAATAAATTCATCGAGACAATCAAATATAAAAATACAATGAAAATAAAATAGCCAAAATAGAGTTTTCAATGAAGGTAAAAATAGCCTTATACTCATTGTCCACTGTGCAAAAACAATATAGGGAATAGGTGATTATTAAAAACACTAAATGATATAAGATTAGAAGTTGAAGAGATAATGTTAATATATAAGGACAGGTGAAATATGAAGAAAAGTAAAGAGATATTGTGAATATTTCATATTGATTTAATAGAAAATTGAATCGAAGGATATAAAATTAATAGTGTCAATACAAGTGATATTAAAATATATTATTATAAAACGAGAGATGAAATAGTGTATTATAGTAAAAATTAGGGGATTTTAGTGTTTTACCCTAAAAGTATTTACACCTCATAATTTATTTTAGATATCTCAATACAAATTATGAAAAAAAACCAAAAACTAAAATAATGTAAACTGAGCATTTGTCTATTTATTAAGAAAAGTCAAAGTTTCTATCTTTTTTATAATACATCTATTGATTATGCATTTATCGAATAATTTTGCTTTATATATTGTATTTTGATGCTATAACATTCACTATTTATGTGTAATTACACAATAATGAAATTACTTTTGGAAGAGTAGCATTAGAGAAAATAATGGTGATAATAATTTCATTGAGACAATCAATCATGAAAAATACTGTTAGAAACGAAAGAGTAAAAGTAGCATTTTGTTAAAGACCAAATTAGACTTATAATATATATCCATTGTATAAAAGCAATATAAAAAAGTTAAAAGGGCGATTGATGAAAATAGCAAATGATATATAAAATTAAAAGAATAGGATTAATATATGAGGAGACATAAAGCGGGAAGAAAAACAAGCATCTTATGAATATTTCACATTGATGTAATAAAAAGTTTATAAGAACTTAAAATTAGTAGTGTCAAAATGAAACAATGTTAAAAAATATATTTTTATAAACTGAGAGATGAAAAAATATATTATAGCAAAGCCCAGGTGGCGCTTGTATTTTATCCTAAAAATAATTGCACCTTCGAAAAATATTCTTTAGGGGTCTCAATACAAATTCTGTAAAAGAAAAGACCAAAACTGAAAATAACAGAAACCAAGTATTTTCTTATTTATCGAGAAAAGTCGGAGTTTCGTCTGCCTTGTAATCCGCCAACCTTACTCTGCATTGTCTAACACACGAGGGTTTGTACGGTATAACATAGAGAAGAAGGAAAAGAAATTTTGTCTTGTAGCCAAGGGAATTGGGGAAACATGCCCTCTAATCCCGCTAATCTATGGGTGCTACTGGGGCTTGGACTGGCTGGGATTCTATTAGTCACGAGAAAATTGAAGAAAGCAATAAGGGAAGATTTTGGCGCTTTTGTCGAGAAGCTTCAGCTCCTTCCTCCACCGCAGCCTGCTCCTCCAAAAGCCCCCCATCCCCTTACTGGTCTCTCCTTTGCCGTCTCCGATGTGTAAGTTGAATTATTGTGTTTTTGTTAATTAAAATAACGCATTTCTGTTTATTTTGACGATTGAAGTACTGTTTGCATTTAGCAGCTTTATTTATTAGAATTGTAAAGGGTTGAAGAGTTGCTCTTTAAAATTCATTTTTTTTCTTACCATTTTCTCCTCAACAAAACTGAAGCAGTGCAGTTGTAGTACTTCAACAAAATTTTTACCATTTAGAAATTGGACTTTTGTGTTTCAATGTTCGAGTACAAGTCGTCCTTGATATGAGTTGTGTTAAACTGAATTTCTTACCACCAAAAGTAACTGCTTCAAGCATGGTGTTAGAATAGGGTAGAAATAGAGTGTTCGCAAACGGGAACCTTCTGAACTGGTTGAATCAGTGTAACAAGTACAGGATTCTGCTTTACATACTATGCTTTTTATAATCTACACTATCCCCTCAAAATTTGTGATTTTCGTTAACTGCTGAAGTGTTTTTATTGTGATTATTAGATTTGACATTGAAGGATATGTCACTGGATTTGGTCATCCAGATTGGGTGAGGACACATGAGCCAGCTTCTCGAACATCTCCTGTGGTTTCAGCACTTGTTGAAGGAGGTGCCACATGCATTGGGAAAACTGTTGTGGATGAACTGGCTTACAGGTATGTGAATGTGATTGTCTCCATTTATAAACATGGAACCCAAATTGTCGACATAAACCCATTAACAGAATATAAGAGTTCCCACTTGTGAATTCCTGAATTAACTTGCACTTACTTCTGAATATGTTTCATGGTTACATTTTGGTGTCTAAAATAGGTACTACTACCTTTGTTTTTTCTTGCTCTGGTGAGACACTAGCTTTAGGAAAACCAAATATAAGTTTATTTTTGTATTTTCTTGTATTTACGGGATGTCAGTTCTTCTGGGAATGTGCTTTATTTTCAGTATCAATGGAGAAAATAAGCATTATGGTACACCCACGAATCCTGCAGCACACACACGTGTACCGGGTGGATCCTCCAGTGGAGCTGCTGTAGCTGTAGCTGCTTATCTAGTTGACTTCTCTTTAGGTGAGTTTCTTATTTGCTTTTTTCTTGACGTCTTAAAAAGTACTTTTTAGGCCATATCTTTTTCTCATGTTCTGCTGTTCTATTTACATACCTATGTCCAAGCATTCTCTTAGATGATCTATTTGCTATTTACAGCTAAGAAAGAGTTTTATGGAGTGTTTAATTTTATTGTTGTGCTGTTTCATTGTCATGCTAATCCAACCATTAAACCTGGATATCCAATTCTTCTTTTTGGTTAAAGTGGCCTGTCATTTCTCAGTCCTTCATGTGTTGAATTTTCTAAACTGTTAACAAAATCTTTTTCTCATTCAATCATCTGGGTGCTTATGTCATCTATTCTCTCTCTCCCCAGCTCTAGCTGCTCTCTATCCCGCTTCCTCTAGTTGTTGCATGGAATTTAAACTTTTTTTTGTCAGTTAATCTGGACTGGGATTTTCAATTTTTTTCCCCATATATTGTAGCATGCAATGACAAATTCAAGCAGAGATGATGATTGAGGTTTGCCAAGAACAATTGCTTTAAAGTTAGAACTTATTGGTGGTTCTTGTTAAGAAAAGATCTATCAATAGGAAGGATCCTTTTCTTAGTTAAAATCTATTACCATTTTATCTTGAGGGCCCACTTTTTTGGTATTATGAAATGCTCAATTGAGAGTTAAGTTTTTAAATGAAAATATAAAATTAAGAAGAAAGGAAAACGTGAAGATAAGAGATTAAAAAAAAAAAAAGAGTTAACTTGCCATTTCTTGTATTTTGTTTTTGTGACAAACATTCCATTACATATTGTTTTGTATTCCATTAAAGTCAATATAGTCATGGATCCTGAAAAACCTTATCTGCCTATTGTGATGGGACATTCTGGCTCCTTTTGTTATTGAGTTTGGAGCTGCTTTTAACTTATTTTTATTTTTCTTTAGTATCTCTTTAGTAAAGTATGGAAAACTATGTTGTGGTTTCACATTTGTAAAATCGGGGTCTCTATTTTTTTTTTTTTTGGGTGACAATTTAAGTTCTGTTATTTCATCATTAATACTTTTAGGCTAAAGTCGTTAACACTTATCTCTCTCAATTCCCTCCTTTTGTGTCCTTGACTGAATAGAAAAAGAGAGTGTGAGACGGAGAGAAAGTTGATGTGACAATAGTGATTTAGTAGCCTTGAGCTTTGCCTTTTCGTTTGTGCTAGCTTGTGACAAGACTGTTTTCACCGAGTCAAGTCAAAACACTTATCCTTTGCTATTACGTACATCTCAAATCTGTCTAACATCTCTGCCTGTTATAATTGTAGAATGCAAAACCGGTGAAAATTCAAGAATAAGAAAAAAATCCAATGCTAAACCTTGGTTTGGGAAAAGCTAAAAAGATTCCATCTCTTCCAAAATCTTGGTTTTGCCAAGCCTTAAATGTTAAATGCTGTAAAAGCAGTTTGCAAGAGAAAATCCAACCACAATACCAAACGAACACATTGTCTGTTTTTTGAAACCCTGGGAGGCTGCCTGTTACCCCTATTCATTTGTTATTTTGTGCAGAAGCCTCATGAGAGAAGATCTTGATTGTGGTTAATCTTTCAAAAAGGGGAATATGTTGGTTAATAGATTCTATCTTTCTTTTCTTTTCTTTTTTTTTTTTTTTTGTTTTTGGTCTCAGGGTGAATTATAATAGTGCAACACCATTTTAGTATGTATTTTTTGCATTAGGCAGTTGTCAGAGGTAGCCTAACTGTTTATGGTAAATGTGAATTCCTTGGGCTGTTTATGTTTGTTTGGGGATGTGGGGGTTGAGCAGATCTGCTTTAGCATAAGTAAAAGAGGGGAAAAAAAAAAGGCAATTTGCTCTTCTTACTTACTAGTCTTTGGAATTGTTTGGAGGAAAGAAATAGAGGAGTTTTTGAGGGTGAGTACATATTTCATCATTAGAGAAATATGGTATGATATATTGTGTTGTTGGTATATTTTATCAACTGTTGGTGATCCTTTGTACGATTTTTCAATGTCCCTACTATTGTTCATTAAAAACATAGGGAGAGAGTCTGACTCTAATGAGATTAACATATTACAATTTACTGTCAGTTGCTTCATTAGATGCTTTTTTTATGATCAATAGTACTGATGTATTATATTTTAAGCTTTGTATTGTAACATCCAAACAATGTGTCTCATCCAAATATTTTATGGCAGGTGTTGATACTGTTGGTGGTGTGAGAGTGCCAGCTGGATTTTGTGGTATCATAGGATTCCGACCCTCATATGGCATCATTCCTCACTCTGGAATTCTACCTATTTCGGCAAGTCTCGACACCGTTGGTATGTGTGGATGGTGGTTTGTAACATATCCTAATGCAATTATATGACTTTAAATGGAAGTTAAAACATCATGATTAATTATTCTTTTTCTATAGTTTGGTTGACGTTAGAGTGGTATCTGACTATTCTGTGTTATGTTTCTTATGATATTACCTACTTATGATATGTAATTTTTCATTGATCGAGAAATTGTAAATCTGACCTCTTTGAAGAAGAAATATAATTTTTGTTTATCATAAATCCATTTGTCTATTTTGGATATTTTAGAATGCTGGAATTAAGCTATTCAGTTGCCCTAGTGAATAGCTAGTGGTGATGGCTCTCTGGAACAATTGTTGCAGGATGGTTTTCTAAGGATCCAACTGTTTTGTGTCGCGTTGGCCACTTGCTCTTGCAACTGCCCTTTGGAGTTCAACGGAATCCAAGGCAAATTATAATAGCTGATGATTGTTTTCAACTGCTAAAGATTCCTGTAGACAGGGTTGCTCAAGTAGTGATAAAATCCACTGAAAAGCTTTTTGGAAGTATGTCCTGTTCCTGTTTGTAATTGGCTATGAATGTTTCTGCAAAATCACTATTTTCTTCTTGTTGTTGTTGCCATATGTGAACTTTTTAGTTTTGAGCTATGGAATTTGGCTGAATTATATCTGATGAAAATTTTCAGGACAAGTATTAAGGCATGAAATCCTCGAGGACGTTCTCTTTTCTAAAGTTCCAAGCTTGAAACAGCTTCATGGCAAGAAAAGAAATGTTGAAGTGGGAACTTCTTCGGTACGATTGCTTGCAAATGTTTTGCAGCTTTTACATAGGTGAGCTTTCTTATTTAATGTCTGAATCCCTTTATTTTGGGAATTATGGTTTGCAAAAACTTGGAACACACTATTTTTGAGTTAATTTTTCTTTTGGATGGGGCTGATAATGTTCTGTTGCTGCTCCATGTAGCTTTGTTATGGAGCTGCCTTTTTCTTTTTTTGGTTTTCTTTGGAGAAAAAATAAGTTGTTTGACTAGTACAATAATTAATTATCACACAGTTTGTGTAATATATGACTATTGGAGTCAGGTTGGGGTTGGTATCCAACTGGTTTTGAAAAATTGCAATATCTAAGGAGTAGTGACACTTAAATTTGTATATTGGCAACCAAATTTGGAATTACATAGTCACTCTTGCTTTCTGACAGAAATCTATAAAAGCTGTGGCAGCTAATTTAGTGGAATAAACATAAACATACAACTTTTACATGGGCAGAAGACTACTCAGTAATGTTGCAAACAGGCCCTAAATAAAATCTAGAGTCTAGATCATGATTCTGGACTTTTGAAGTTCTCAAGGATGCATTTACTTGTGGAAAATAATTTTTCTTCTTTAGCAAAATAGAAAACGTAAAGAAAAATTTTCTTTTCATCTCTGTTTTCCAATTTAATTTTTATGGTAGGATACAAAAATTGCGTTAACCGATGGAAAATAGCAAACATATGGATTTAGCTTCTTCAAAGAGAAAACATAAATAATTTTTTTCTTCTTTGGTTTCACCTCTATTTTCCAATTTAATTATGGTAAGGTACAAAAATTGTGTAAACCTATGGAAAATAGAAAACATATGCATTTAGTTGTGGAAAATTATTTTTCTTCTTTAGTTGTTGTCTCTATTTTTCTATTTATTTTTTCTGGTATGGTACAAAAATTGTGTTAACCTATGGAAAATAGAAAACATTATCTCATTAAAAAAACTGAAGTAAACACGTTTCTGGATTTCCATTGAAATTTGGGAAACCTCATTTTCTAGGTTTCAAAAGTAAAATGGAAATCCAGAACAATATTGAATAATTTTCCAAAGTCTTCAAGATCGGAACAAAGGAAACAAGGTTCTTTTCACAAAATAGTATTCTGTCACAACCTAAAACAGGTTTGTGACTGGCATATAACTTAAAATTAACTTATATGTGCAAGCCTAGACAAAGAATACAAATACAAAGAGTATTGGCACTATTTATTTTTCTCAACAAAATAGCTTTGAGTATCTAATAATAATAACACTTCCAAATAATTGACCATGTCCCAAAGTAAAGTGTGGAGTCTCTATATAAAAGAAATGAAGTAATCTGAAATACCAGTACGAAAAATTAGTGTGAAAAAATAGAGTTGGAGCATACCCAATGAATTTCAGAAAATAAATAAATATAAATGCTCTACAAGGAAGCATAATGGAACTTGCATCTGCAAATGTCTATATATCTGAAAATCATGCAACAAATAGAGAAAATGTGATTTGGCTATCGCTCAGTAAATCATAATTATAGCATACAAATGGTATAAGAATAGATAGATGCTCAAATGATTTCACAATAAGTTTATATTTTTAATTATACTAATGCTATAAACAATTGAAATCTATTTAGTTGTTTGACCTAGGCTTGATCATGGTTTGGTCCGGTCTGTGGTTTTAAAAAACCTTGTAACCGGACCGAAGGACCAATCCTTCAAAAATTGAAGAACGGGGATTGAACTGAATCGAAAAATCAGTTTGGTTCCGGTCCAATTTTTCGGTGCTATTTGGTTATTTTTTTCCGTTTGATTTTGGTTCAGTCCTAAATTTATTTTTTAAAAATTTCATAATTATAATTATTTTAATTCATTTTATTCATATAAACTATTCTTTTAAATATTATAACATAAAATTATTTATTTTTAAGGCATAAAATTAATAGAAATATAGCTTTATAATAATAAAAAGAATTATATTAAGTAATATTCAAGTATACAAATATATAATATATTTATAATATTTAATTTCTATATTTTTATTTAAATACATAACATATATATGTATTAAATTAATATATAATTCTAAAATTATATATATATATATATAATCGGTTCTTCGGTTCGATTTCAGTCTAGTTTCGGTCTGGTTCTCATTACAATTCATAAAGGAGGACTGAGACTAGGACCAATTTTAAATAATGTTAGTTCTTTCAGGTCCGGTCCTAGTCATTCTTTTATATTTTTAGTTCAGTACTTATTTCTATCTAATTTTCAGTTTGGTTTGGGAAACCCTGTAAACCATGCTTGGCCCTAATTTGACCAAAACATTTCGAAGTAAACTTTCAATTATTCAAACCAACAAAACATATCAAATTCAAAATTTTACGGTAATTACAGGGTGATGATAGTTAACATTGGTAAGAGTGTCACCAAATGATATATAATCAGATAAAGATCTCATCCTCCACAAATATCAATGCATTATTTTAATGTAATTAACAATAAATTTTATGATTAATGATAGTAATAATGCAAGCTTATTACTGTGATGATCCAAATTGTGGAGTTGAGATAACAGATACAAATAATTGAGTATAGAATACAAATTTAAAAATCGTAAGACTTTCAGATTATAAATCACAATTTAGATAAAAAATGTTTAGATATTAGAAGAAATATTTCAAATACAATGTTTGAAAATTAGATATCAATAGTTCAAAGTTAAATATTTTCAGAATCACAAGTTTAAATCAAATGTTGATAATAACAAATCAAAATTAAAATAATAATTTGAAATATCCAAAACTTTGCGAATAATAGAACTATTGGATCATAATATTAGATGAAATCTCAAGCAATTTAAAGGCTTGTTCCATAAGTCTTTAGAGCTCTAATTTCTAGGTATTTATTAAATACTAGTTTAACAAATCAAAACTAGTTGTAATTGAATAACAATATGTTTGCTATTGAATATTTCAAGAACATTTCAGAATTGTTTAAAAGGCATATTGATAATCATTGATTTATTTTTATGCTAGGAAATAATTAAAGCAAAAAAACCTTTCATTTTTTAATGTATAATTTTACAAATATTTGGCTAAAGTAATTTTTCAATGAGTTAATATTTTAAAAACGTTCAAGAAACTTTTTGTTTTTATCAAAATCGAATGTTTTATGAAAATCTTTATTTTTATGCTGAGAAGAGGGACAAAACAAGTGTCATATACTATGATTGCTGCCCAATTGAACTTTAGAATACGAGCTTAGTCCAACAAACCAAAATGCAAGCAAAGGTCAAGAACAGAAAACAGACAACTCAACTGATAGGAGGAATATTAAAATCCCCTACAGAGAATAGTTGGATAATTATCTACTATGTAATCTTAATTGAAGAAATAATATTTTAGTTGTCATAGTAGAATACAAAATTTAAAAGGATCAAGGTTTCAATTTAATTAAAGTATTCAGTTCAATTCTAGAAATGTATATTTAATAGAATATTGAGCAATTGTAGAAACATTCCCACAACAAAATTTGATCCTGGTTTGAAAATTACTAGTAAAAGATTACAACTTCATATTACATAATAACTAATGACTTTAAAAACATTAATTAGTTAATTAGTTTATTCGTATCATATATATATATATATATATATATAGAGAGAGAGAGAGAGAGAGAGATTTCCTTGGCTCAAAACTCGTTGCTCAAACATATATTGCCAAAGAAATGGCTAAATCTCGGTTACTGTATACATAGAATGCTCTAGTAATAAATATCAGGAAGGGAAACAAATGGTTTGCAAGCAAATTTTCATTAAAATTTAAGCAAGGTTCAAAATAAAATAATCAAATCATAAAATATATGCTTAAGGTAGTGTGGAAGGATCAATTATCATTTTATAAATAAAATGCTATAAAATCTATAGTTCTATCAAGGTAAATTAAAATAAAGGTTTCAATTGCCTTATCAGAAATATAACAAACAGCTTAAGTAAAACAAATTAAAACAATGAAATGGGTGGAAATAAACTATATAAATAGGCTGTCTCAAATTTACATGATAATTTTATGCACTTAAAGCTAAGGATAATATAATAGTTTAAATCAAACTAAAAGGTAATAGCATTAAAGCAAAGTATAATAGTTTAATATAATATAATAGTCTAATTTTATTTGCTTAAAGCAAATAGCATTAGAAAGATGTGGGCACAGGATTCAACTGAGAAGTGATTAAGAATAGTTTTGATTTTATAGATGGAACCAAAAAAAACGAAGTTGGGTCATCAACTATTGGCCAAAATTAGCTGCTGCTAAAAGAGAATTATTTGTTCAGTCTGGTGATATTCATAGGCTGTGTGTCAGATTATGTAAATATGATAATAAAGAGTTTAAAGAGAGCGATAGGTACTGCAAAAGCAAGCTAATATAACAAAGTGGCACATGAATTGAGGATAATATAACAAAATAAATACATAATCATGATAGCCAAGAGTAAATAGAGGGATTGATATGTGGAAAAATATCACTTATTTTATGAAGAAATAGGAGCACAACAATGATTTATTAAACTGATATTGTAATTAACTGCACAAGGAGTATAATTCTTAAACTAATTTCTGAGTTGGTAGCATGATAGGATCTCAAAAAAGAAAGACGAAATACCTTATCACCAAAAGAAGAAAACCATGGGAAGTCAAGGGTTTACAAAAGACTATTTCTAATCTGCATCATCATGAGGAGGAGATGGGATGATTATGATTGAAACATTAATATGAAATGATATACTTCTACTGATGGAACTTGCTAGGAATTGTAGTTTAGCAAGAAAACCAATAATAATTTTTGTGTTGCAGAAGTGATTGGCATCAGTGGTGTTTTGAAGAGGTGGTCTTGGGGTTAATGGCTTGTAGAAAGTCTAAACTTATTTTGTCCTTGAAACCTCTCTGTGTGTTGGCCCTTCTCAATATAAAGAAAGCATATGGTATGATACCTAGATAAGTTTTATATTGGGTGTCTGAGAAGAAGGGAGCTGTCTTTCAAAATACAAATGCTGTAAAACGGATGCATGAGTAGGTAGTCATGAGTGTGAGAACCATTGGGGTAAGCTGGATGAAATTATTACGGCAGTGGGTTTTGGACCAAGACTGTTCGCTGAGCCCCTATCTCTTTGCTTTGGTTCTCTGAATTAAATAGGCATATTGAAGATCTGCTATGGTATATCCCATTTGTTAGTGACACAATTCAATAGATAAATGTGGGACTAAATTGAAGGTTAGATTCATGGAAGAGTACTCTAGAATGACCTAGTATAGCTAAGGCCTGATATTAAGGGTTTGCAAGAGCAAGAATTATGTCTGAACCTTTTTTTAATGATATTGCTTGTAGTTTGATATTTAAAATTTTTCAGATGCCATAGTCAAGATCTTGTTGGTATTATAATTAGGGTTAGAATTACACCACAAAAAATTTCCACTAATTGTGAAAATCTTCTAAAATTTCTATGGAATTAGTAATTAAATTCTATTGGAAAATAAACATATATTTATATAGAATCAAAGTAGGAAAACATAAAATTTAT
Organism: Omphalea diandra; assembly: GCA_949677035.1. NCBI lineage: Eukaryota > Viridiplantae > Streptophyta > Magnoliopsida > Malpighiales > Euphorbiaceae > Omphalea > Omphalea diandra. The sequence continues at coordinate 54,623 of CATIWR010197601.1, forward strand.
TTTCAATCAGAAACCTATAAAAGCTGCACTGTAAAAATTAATAAGACACTTCAAATAAGAGTTCTGGATACTTCCTTTTTCCAATTTGCAGTAAAACTGTAACTTTATATAAATCCTCTTGTAGAGTCAACATTAATTTCTCAAAATTAATTTTAAATAATATACAGGTGTCTATGTAAAAAAAATAAAAAAGCATGGATTATGGTATAGAATGCTAGAAGGTGTTAAGTCTTGATCAAATGATAAAAAAGTGGGCGCTGTCTCACTCTAATAAATAGAATTAAATAAAGCGATATACTAAGGTTCAATGGGCCATTTTAGATGGACAGAGTAGGTTTAAAACATTGTTGGCTAGCACAGAAGAAGAATAAAAATCAAAGAGAGGGAATAGGAGGGGGAAAAGGAGGACATTGCTTGAAAGTTCACCATTAGTTGGGAGAACTCCGGAATATTATGGGAATGCCAGAAAAAGAGTTCGTCTTTCCTGTTTGGGTAAGTGAATCGTTCTTCCCCCCAATCTGATTTCAACCTATATGAGAAAAGAATCGGCCAAATCGTACAATTCATATTGGTTCCGCCGTTCACTACCAGTTCACGTGTATCAATTCAAGGATATTTCGGATTCAGCCTAGTGATTTGAGTTGATAACGTATAAAATTGAATCAAATCGTACAGTTAAGATTCTAACACTGTATCCATGAACAGTGATTAATAGTTTAGGCATCACACAACTTAAGCAACAACTGCATGAATATTTAAGGATTGAAAACTGAATTAATAATTACAAACTTGTTCATAAGCTCATATCTAACCCCAAACCTCTAAAGCAAAAGGCTTCAAAACTAATCGTAGTCCTACAAGGATGGACTTCCCAAAGAAAACTAAAGAAACATTATTATTGCCTTCTGAAATAAAATAAGTGTTTCTAAGAAATCTGGATAGATTTCCAGCAAATCTAGAAATTACCCGAATACCCTTCTTTGTAGACAATCTCATGCAAATTCCTACTCAAAATATGATTTCTGGTTTTTTGTTGGTTCCCTGTGATGCTTCTCATCATCAAAGATGTGTCAAATTAGTGTTTGGGTCTCGGAATCTGTTTTGGCATGCCTTTTGTAAACATGCTGCTGCTGTGCTTTATCTATCTCCCTTTCCCACTCTCATACTGAAAAAGAACAGAGGAAGGATGAGCTTGGGAAAAGAAAAAGGAGAGGAGGGAAGGGGGTGGGGGGGGGGATTAAAGATGGTATTACTGGCAAAGGAAAAGTAGCATGCCTGAAGTTAAGGAGTATGATGACCATGGGTCATGTGATTAGACCAGCAATGCGCTGTGATGCAATCAAATATATGATCTGAAATGAGTGTTGCTTAGTTGATATGGATAGATGTGTAGAAATGAAAGATGGAAGGGTAATAAATGAGTTCATCCATTTGAAGTTGAAGGTGGCATCCATTGGCTAGATGTTCATGAAAGATAAAATGGGATAGTTTGCCTATGTTCAGACTTCAGTGAGACATATGGATGTAGTAGTGTGGATAATTGAACTTGAGTGGTATATTGGCAAATTGATATTAAACAATAATTATTCGGGCTTGGTTCTGAATAGAATGAATGGACAAAAGTGATTTGTGTAGCAAATGACAGCTAGTTTGAGATTGAAGCCTGGGTAAGCGACTTAGTTACTTTCTAGTCTCTACCTTTTGCGTTTACTCTTGGCATCTTGAAACCTATGGCTGTGGATGAGTATTACTTAAGTTTAAACTTTGTGACTTGTTATTAAAATTTTGTATGCGTAAGGATAGTTGTGGTGGTACCCAGCACAGTAAAATCCACCTGCTTGTGAAACGTGAAGTAGGGTTATAATAGAACAAAAACACCATATCCATTTTTAGTTGTCTTCAGATCCATGGATCAGATTCACTTACTCTGGGTGGTTAAAAGCTGTTACAAGTTTAAAATGGATGAACTCAATAATTGTTATCACCTTTTCCTTGCTTTGGAAAATACTTCTTTGAGGTAATGTCAAGGCCAAGTAATAGCTTGGAAATTTAATATCAAGGTGGCGATTTTTTTGATGTGTTATGTTGAATTGTATGTGCATCATGCACAAATGTTTTGATGTTTGATTTTTGATTTTGTTATATTTATTGGCATGAAGCTAATTTCGTGTAATGTGGTTGTCTTCATCTTTTCACAGATATGAATTCAGATGTAATCATGAGGAATGGATTAATGTGGAGAAGCCTAATCTTGATCACAATATATCTGCACAAATAAATGAAATCCTCGAGATTCCAGATACTGAGATTGAAATGTACAAATCCATTAGAAATGAACTGCGTGCAGCCATCAACTCTCTTTTGAAGGTAATATTTATGGTTAGCTGTTGACATTACTTATGAGCCATTTATGATTTCTTAAGTAACATTGAAAATGTGAGGTGTATTTGTTGGTATAGATAGTGAATCTATCTTCACCGTATAAGTTTTGAAATTATTTCTTTCTTGATTATCTTACAAATTTGAACTCTATTAATCCAGCATTGCATGTAATTAATGATTTATGTGAAGGAGAGAGATGAAAAGGGAAAATGGAGAGAGATGCAAAGGATTCAATGTACAAGTGCCAAAAAAAAAAAAGAAAAAAAACATTATGATTCACATTTTGTGATGGATTACTTGGGGAAATGTCATCTTTCATCTTTGATAAAGAAAGGGTGGAAAGTTAATATGATTTGCAATCTAAAGCACTGTAGAAAAGATAATATCTCCATTTTCTCCCCTCTATCATGTATTCTGAAAATTTGAAATTATCATGGTACTGGGTATGCAAGGGTTGTCAGTGATTAAGAGAGGTTATTTTTATGGAAGAGCATTCTTATTATATATTGCATGAGGGGTGAGCCATGGAGAAAGACTGAGGTGGTACCATGTTGGCCTGGATGTCATTGGTGTAACTGTGGAAATGTACTCCTTGTGAGTAAAGGGAAGGTTCAATGCAAGTAAGCCTTTTCAAGCTTGTAATGTGGGAAGCCTTGTACATTTGGATGCCCTATATTACATACTGCAATGTACTCTACTCATCATGATTGGTTATGGAATTGGAATATTGATTATGCATGTTAAAATTAATCTTTTCTTTAAAAAAAAATTATTGGGTTCAGGATGATGGAATTCTAGTGATCCCTACAACTCCATATCTTCCTCCCAGACTTGGTGGGAAAGAGATGCTATCGGAGGACTACCAGATTCATTCATTTAGTCTGTTATGTATTGCAAGCCTATCAGGATGCTGTCAGGTGTAGTACTCTCTCTTTCAGGCTGTCACCCGCACATTCGTTAACAAAATATTATTTTTCATAGCTTAAATATTTGGTTTTGAAGAAAAATGTGGGTTCAAGTTTCTTATAATGACGAAATTGTGTTTAATTTATTTATATTTTCTTGACATTCCAGGTCACAATTCCACTTGGAGATCATGATAAATGTCCTGTTTCAGTCTCCTTCATAGCTAGGCATGGGGGTGATCGCTTTTTGATGGATACCGTTCAGAACATGTATTCATCTCTACGAGAGCAAGCTAATTTGCTTGCAAATTCCAAATTCTCTCATCATGCTGACAGTTGGAAAAAATCTGCTGAGATAGCTAAAGAAAAGGTAGAATTTGCCTTTCATATGTACTTATCAAATCTACTGGATATTGTGGCCTACTGGAAGTGGCTTGGATGAGGGTTGTTTTTCTACAGCATTGCCTTATTTGATTTGTGATTTCTGATCTATTATGTCCTTTAATTGATCTTGAGTAGTTGAAATTAATACTTAAAGTGAGTATGAAAGATTTGTCCTGCGAGAATTTCAGCCATTTTATTTATGCGTGCTGGTAGCATTGTAGACATGAGATATGCTAACTTAAGAGGGTAATCTTTTTTAATTGTTTTCACATATTAAAGGCCACCAGATACCTAGTAAACTTATTTCAAACAAATTTACATTTTTTTGGGTTTTAACCTATTTGCGAAAAGTCCTCTCCTTCTCTTTCCCTCTTCTTATTTTATTCAACTGATCATCAGTTTTGGATTTGTTGTGCTTTTGGCTTATAAATTTTAATCTCTGTAGCTCAGAAACTTTCATATTTCTAATTCTATGGTTTAGGGAAACCAAGCATTCAAAGATAAGCAATGGCAGAAGGCTATTGGCTATTATACCGATGCTATCAAACTCAATGACAAGAATGCAACATATTACAGCAACAGAGCTGCAGCATATCTTGAACTGGGGAGGTATAATTTTACTTTTGAAGATTCTCATTACTTAACAAATGATATAAATGTGTGATCAGTTGTTTTTTGTAATTGCAGTTTTGTTCAAGCTGAGGATGATTGTACCAAAGCTATCGACCTTGATAAGAAGGTGATTTCTTACTGGAAAGAAAATCTATTTGACTATGCAATTGCTTGATGATAATGCTTTGAGCATCTTCATGTGTTCTTTTCCACTTACCTCTTTACAATGTTACTTCTTGGTAACAGATAATGATTATTGCTTTTCACTCTTCCCAACATTTCTGAAGTTTTGTTTGACCATTTTAACTATTAACTTCTTTTCACCAATAATTATGGAATCAGGTCATGGCTGTAACCCTTAAGTAATGGTTAGCTTCTACTTTCATGGGTTCTGGTCTTCCTGTTACTGGTACTTTATTTTATAGGGGTTCCAAAGAGGCATATGTTTATGGCTGTTATCTAACAGCAAAGGCCATTGCTGATCACTATGTTATGCAAAGGCGTTCTTCTTCTGTTGTAGAAATTAATGTTTTTCCATTATTCATTCATAAGTTTTGTGCTTATCTTTCTATGATTTATTTAGAGAACACTTAGGTGTCTTGAAACTTCAGAATTCAACTTGATTATGCTTTATAATTGCTAAAACGCTTGCTCAGTTTATGATTGAGCATGATGGAAACATAATTAGAATCAGCCTGCCAAAATTGGTTCTAATGGTCAAGCGTTTATTTAGCACTTGTTGGATGATAAGGATGCTGGTTGCGAACTTCATTAAATGTAGGACCAGTAGTTTTGTGTTCTTTATGCACAAGTCCTAGTTTATTTAGAGTAAGGGCATTTATAATTTTCTGTTTCTAGCAGTATTTATCCAATTGTTTTCAGGAGTCTCTAATTTCATTGTTTAGTCTTACTCTAAATCCTTGTTGATTAAGGATCTTATTAGTCTTTATTTTCTCAGTTCAAATCCCTCAGAGGATGAGAATTAGTTCTAAAGTCCTTTAACTTTAAGGGTTAGGCTTAGTTAAGGCCTACAAATCATCCCCTGGCTTCTGGAGTTTTAATCAATAAAAATTTCTTGCAAATTATCCCTAGAATTGTGTGATTCAGTTCTCTCCTTAGGTGTGGCTCCTTTGGAACCTTAGATGTGAATCTCAAGTTTTGTGTGAAACCTAAATCCAATTATCCCTCAATTATTTTTCATGTTACTGTTAACATATTCTGTTTTCACACGCTGTTTATCATGTACTGTTTACATGCATTGTTCTTTTCTTGGAGCTAAATAACTTTTGAACTAGTCCTAATACTACAAGGATTGGATTTGAAAACCAAACTAACAAGGAATTAATGCATTCCGAGACCAACAAAAGCTCTAATAAGACTTCCAAATAAATATAAAATTCCTCAACAAATCTGGGCGGATTTTTCTAGCAGAGCTGCAATCTATGAAATTGCCGCCAACCAGAAGCTAATTTACTTAAATAGACATATAAATGACTTTATAAAGACTAGGAAATTCTCTATAATTCTCTAATAGACCCTGTATCAAAACTGGACCATAATTCTGAAACAGTCTTGTTGAGTTCCTTGTCTGCATCATCAGATGATATAGCACAACAGCGACATGGTTATATGTGGCATACCAAAATTGGTTCTATCAGTCAAACACTGTTGGATGATAAAGAGGCTAGTTGGATCTTTAAAAACCTAGTAGTTTTGTGTTTTTATTCAATTTATTTGGAATAGGGGTATTTTCTTAATTTTATGATTCTAATAATATTGATTTTATTGTTTAGTTTTATTTTAGATCCTTGTTTATTTAGGATCTTATTAGTCTTCATTTTCTTTGTAAGTTCAAATCCTTAGAGGAGGAGAATGAATTCTGAAGTCCTTTAATTGAAAAGGTTAGGTCTAGTCGAGTCTACAGTTATCTAAGCTTTGTAATATTCTATTCAGTTTTCAGTCAGTGAAGATTTCAGCAGCCGTACTACTTGTATTTGAGTCACGGTGATGCAATTTAATTATTGATATGATGCCTAAGGAAGTTGGCTGTGAAGCCTAAACTAAACCTTGTATTTTTACTGTTCACATTACTGTTACAGCCCTTTGTTTAGTCTACAAACAGTCCCCAAAACCTTTCAATTTTTAAACCTACTCCCTTTAGACCCACTTAATTCCTATCCAATTCAGCTTTAAAGTAAGCCTAAAATTATCGGAAGTAAGCACCACAATGCTGTCCTGTGTCACAATACTATAATCAAGGTTCTGCTGGTTTGATCTTTATCAATAGATAACACCTCCTCTTGCTTATCTTATTCTTCTATTTTGCAAATGTATTAATTGACACATTCCCTGTCATGGTGCATAATGATCTGAATTATCCATATTGATAATTCTAAGCTGTTTCTCATGAATTTGAAATTATGGTCCTTTATCAGGAAAAAAAGGGTAATGGCTGGTCCAGTTTTTCAATATTTATCACCTCATATGTTTCATATTGGTCTATATTTAAAACCTTGTTTGTAATAATTCAAAGACATGTAGCTTCCCCTTGCGTGTATTTGAACCTATGGCCCCTGCGCAGCAATATTACTGTTGCAGTGGGCCAGGGGGGCGGGGCAGAGTCTTAACTTCCTAAGGACATTAATGCATGTTCAATATAAATTTTTTAGCATTTTAATGTAGGATCTTATGCATATGTACTTGTCGTATTTTTAAAGGATCTTATGGTCATGGATTTGTCACATTTTTAAATTTCAATCATTTCTGATGCAATTTTCTTCCACTAGAGAAACTTCGCAGCCGTAGCATGTTATTTCCAACTGTCCCATTTCAAGTATATGTAACAACAACCACAATTGAAGCATCTGTGGTTTAAATATTAAAATTTTGCGATTTCTTGCTGACCATTGGTAAAATTATGCAAATGCTTTATTTATGACATTTGTAACTTACTTAAGAAAGAATACAAATTTTATACATGTTTATTTTCCATGACTAAAATTAACTTTAAAAGAAAAAATAAAGCATTTGATTTGAGAAAAAACTTTTGCTACACCAGCTGTACATCCTCTATGCTAACATGAAGTAGATCCCATTGTGGAGCTCGTCCTATGTGCATTGCAGTGTACATACGCTAGATATATCAAAGAATTGTAATGTATGATTTTCGAGTTTTCTGAGTTTGTCTCAAGGAAATAGCTGCAAAGGAACAGCTGCCAGATGTCTTTCCTCTTACCTTTGGAAAGCTGGGACCCTCAAAGGATTGAGATCATGCTTTTCTTCTCTCTCTCTCTCTCTCTCTCTCTACTCAAAGGGTACTAAAAAATAATTTTGGAGAATATTGTTGAGCTTCTAAATATACAGTCATTTGGTATTTTTGGATTATAGAATTACAGCTTTTGCTTTCTCTAAAACTTAACTCCTGTATAGGAATCTAGTTATGCATTTCCTCCTATAATTGCATCAATGGGAACATTCATTGTATTTTAGAGTTAGGATACAGCTGTGTAATTGAATAGCAAGTTGCGTACTTTACCCTGGTACCTTTGGATATTGTCGGTATTTGGGTTCAGTTATAGCTTCCATTTTTGTAACTAGTTTTTCATGTATTCTGCTTAATCTTTTATAACATATGGTTTAATGTTGAACACATTGCTAAACGTCTGTATTTCCAGCTTGCTTTTTCCTGGAATACTAAAAGACAATTTTAAAATTGTATTTTCAAACTACCGTAACGTAATTTTCTTCTTTTTACTTTGTTCCAGAATGTAAAGGCTTTTTTACGAAGAGGCACAGCAAGAGAGATGCTTGGTTATTATAAGGAGGCAATTGAAGGTGAGATATTACTCTGTGTGTGTGTGTGCACTCTCTGCCTGTTAAATATATACACTTAATATATGGTTATCTATGCTGGCTGTTCTTGGCTTTTAACAATGTGTCAGTGGAAAATGCATGGCAGTACTTCCTTGCAGGTTAGCTGGAAAATCTTGGTACTTCAAGAAAATAATCACACCCATTTCTCACTGAAATTAATTTGTCTTAGATTGGAGTTTAAAGTGTATAATTGTGATTCACCCTGACTCATTAACTTTATCAGCAGATATAGGTTTAGTTAGAATGTGCTGATTATCATATTAGCTGCTTGGTACACATTGTGTGTGTAATATGATTGGAGAAACATATTAAAAAAATGGGAATGATAATAGCTAATAAAAAATTGATAAAAATGAAAGATTTTACTTTATTTTTTGAAAAATGGCTAGAAGGTTGGGACTTTTTTTGGTTAATTGTCTTAAATTTAAAAAGTATTAGAATTAGAAATAATTGCTATAAAATTTTATCCCATATAATGGCCACCAAATATAATTATATTTGTCAGTGATTTAGCAGATAAAATTTGTGATTAATAAATGGAATAAGCAACTCTGGTGATGTACTAGATTTTGGTACCATTTTGGTGTCCAAAATATGTTTTTCCCGCAACAACTTTGTTATTATTGATACTTGTTTTCTATTAATTAATGTGCATTACATGTGATCATGACCTACGAGTAATAGTAGGCAACGAAATCTGGGGGGGAATCACAAAATTGACATATGGGTTGTTTCAAGAAAGTTATTCAGTGTTGAATTAGTTAATCTATTGCTTTTGACTTACCCTTTACCTGGAGTAGGTCAGACGGTCAAAAATAAATTGTTATAAATCATTTTTACATTTTTCTCTAATCATTTTTACATTTCTCTCTCTCCCTTTAGTAAATAAAGTTCTACTAATAATATCCCAGTTTCCTGTATTAACACTTGGGCAAAGTAACTTCAAGCATACAAATCTATGTATTGACAGTTAAGAAATCTAACTGCATAAAAATAAAGGAAGAAATTAAAAATTTGTCATCATAATCTTTGTAAATGTAAGGATCTAGCCGAAATATTCCATCAAGGATGTTATGTGGCAGTGTTGGTCGTCATGAACTAATCCTATTTTTAGGGAAAACGCATCTTGAATCCTATGAACTTCATGTGTTTTTACTATATCATTCCTTCCCCCCCTCCCCCAACCAATAGTGATAGCAAGAGTGAAATTAATGAGAAATCAATTAACGGCTTAGATTAATGTTTTTTGATATTTAAGGAATGAAGTTAATCTAGTTTCTCTTTAGTCGCTTTAAATTTCAGTGGTGGAAAATAATACCATTTCTTAATGTTTTTAAACTACTTTTTACAAATTTCTTGTCAATTTCATTTTCAGAGTCTCAAAAGTCCTTAGTATTAAAAAAATCAGAAATTAAAGGACTCAGTGTGTGTGAATCAAAGTATAAAGACTCGATAACAGAAACACAAAGTTCAAAGGCCTCCTATTGCGCTTTGCCTATTTTTTGATAAGCATATGGCGTCAAATTTATAATGTGCTAGAATTTGGTGAAAATTTTATAAAATAATGCTTGAAGTAATCTTGTGATAATTATGTGATTTAACAATTTAATTCTGCTTCAATTTATCATTAAAGTACTCTGAAGGTTACAACTTATATCCTGTGACATACATGTTTACAATTTGGCTGATGTCATGACTAAAAGATCAATGTTTCAAGAACAGCTACACCTTACAGCCATTGGTGATCTAGATTTTGATGACATTAATAGCCATGATGACCAGTGTGTTATACCGTGGTTGTCAAAGGCATGCCTCAGGCACAAGGTGCGCCAGGCCTAGGAGTCTGCGCCTCTGAACCTCAAAGGTGGGCTCTATCACTGAAGTGTGCGCCTTAGTGAAGGTGCAAGGCCCAAAAAAGGCATGCCTTAGAAATATTCACCTTCAATGAGCGTACTCATAAGTAAAGATCACCATGCCCAGACTTGGAATCTCCCGATCTATTAGAATCTGGCATCAACATACCGGACAGTTTTTTTTGTCGGACCGCCATCCCTTAGGTCACTTGCAGTTGACCCTTCTATTGCAGGCATGCATGCGTCTTAAATCTCCCTCCTTTTCTTGCTTGGGTCTTCTCTATTTCTATCTGATTCGCGGCTGCTGGGTTTGTTTTTCTTTTGCTCTCTTTTTTCCTGACCCTCAGTTTTAATCTCTATGATATAGTGTACGTTCAAATTTTTTTAAGGTGATTAATTTGTTATATATTCAATTTTTTCTAGGTGGTTAATTTGTTAGCTTCTTTGCTATGCAAATGATTAACTTGTGTCAATTTGTTTAGATAGAATTTGTTTCCTAATTTTTTTATTAAGTATTAATTTCTTGAGATTATGCTACGAGGCCAAGTAATATTGAATTTTTATGGATTTTATTTTTTTGGTGCCTCATGTAGCTCAGGAGTGTGCCTCTGCATTGTCTTTAACAACTGTGTAATAGTGATGTCCTTCGTGATAATTTTGAAAGGAGTATCTTGTAATGCCCTTAAATTAAAGATTAATTCTTTTTAAGCTATGCACGGATTGAAAATAGCAAGGAAAAGGGATTAAAAAAACAAGAGAAAAAAATGTGCTAACCTTTTCCAAATATGCTTTTTAAAACTGATTTTTTATTGTGAAAAAATTGTGCAGCTTTATATGTATTTTCTTTTCTAAGAGCAAGATATTAAATATTCAACTTTTAATTTGTAATAAAACAATCAATAAATATGAAAAAAAATATGAATGATTTAAAGACTCAAAATATTGTATATATGTCCAATTGATGAATTGATTGAAAATTTTTATATATTGGTTCATATGTTGAATTGATTAATATTGATATGTTGACCAATAAATCATTGAATTAAAGAAATTGAATTTAATTTGCGGAACCCATAAATCAGTAACAATTAAATTAATTATATTTAAAATATTTTGATAAGTTGGCTCCATAAATTAGGACATCCAAATTAATAACAATTGCAAATGATGTAATAAATCAAGGTTATAGATTATAGTTTTAGCCAATACCCTGTAAGTACTTGTTCCAATGATGTTTTATTCTCTGGAACACTTGAATTGTTATTTTTGTTTGCCGATGTATGGTTTAGTTTTACTAGTAATAGCTTGGAAAAGTGTTTTCGCTTTATACTCATGTGCCTTATGTAAATGTGCCAAGTACAATTACCCTCTAGATTTGATATCATTGATTGTGTACTTAACCCATATAATAGAGTCAACTGAAGTCCTGAAATATTTCCTGGTCAAAGATCCATGCTGAAATTTTTTATTTTTTTAAGTATATTAAACGTTATTATTTTCACGGGATAGGTAAATTAGAGGAATATTCATTGTAACGTAGGGTATGTGTGAGTTTGCTTGTATATATATTGACAAAATATGTTGTTCCCTGTGGAGGGGCAGGGATTCTTCTGAATAACACATGAAAATATGCATATAACAAGTATTTGAGAGGGAAGAGCAGTGGGGAGCCCTTCTAGGACCCTGTATCTTTAGTTTTCTAGTGTTTCTTTTTGCAAAAGTCTTTGGTTAAAGACCATTCTTATTTTACAAGCTAGAGGACTAATGACACTTGTTGCCCTGCAGATTTTCAATATGCCCTGGTGCTGGAGCCAACTAATAAAAGAGCAGCAGTTTCTGCAGAAAGATTACGGAAAGTATTTCAATAGGTGTTTGAGTGAAAATATCTTTTGAGGAATGGCAAAGTATCAAATTATCATATTTTTTTATGAAAGACAGTCAATTTCTCTGCGGTGGACAACCGAATGAAGTAATTGGTGATTGGTACTGTGTAATTATCTCACACACAAGAATTCCTGGAAGAGTACTTTGCGATTAGAGACGGGAGAGTATACCTTCTTTGTGAGAGGTAAAGAGGTCTCTGATGTCAGTTTAGCACAACAGGAAAAAATTTGACCTGTTGTTAGAATGTGAAAGCGTGGTTCAATTTTGTTTATCTTAATATTTTACGTCAGGCTTGTAATTTTAGTTTTGAGGTGGTATTATGCTTAGAGTCGCTTTTGTTTTTTCTCCTGCAAACAACATTTTATGGGAAGTAGCGGATTTTCTTCTATGTAAAAGTTATTTATTTCTGTCGGATAGATGACCAACCATTTGAATTTTAGTGAGGGAAGGACTTTTGGCAACAATAACTAGCATGTTTTTATTGATGATGCAAGATAATTAGTTCTAAGTTATGGTGCTCATTGTTGCTGATGTTTTAGCTTGTGGATATCTATAGTAGTGAGAATTTTATTGTGATCAATTCCCTTTCAAAGATTGGATCCTAAAGTAAGCATTGGCTTTTGTTTTGCGAGTAATTCATGTGAATTACTATTTTATTTTAAATTCAGTATTGTCTTTATTAATATAGTAAAATTATAGTGCCCGTCGTTCTAGAATTTCAAGTTTGGTTGAATGTGGTGTAAATGATTAGTTTGGTTTTATAAATTTTAAAATTAATCAAGTTGGATATTTGCATATTTAAATATAAAAAATCTATTAGATTCTGTTTAAAAATTTATATTTAATAAACTTTAGTAGAAATTTTATTTTAATGATTGCTTGTTTGAAAAATCTATATCTAGAAGAATTTAACTTATTCATTAAAAAAAAAAGAATTTGATAAAATGTTTAATTTAAAATTATAATATTTGAATATTATTTATTTTAATTAAAAAATTAAATAAAATTACACTACTAATTTTATAATTTAAATTGGCTCTATATCTACTTTAAATAAATAAAGGTATTTTAAAAAATAAAATAATTTTAATTTATTATAATTAACTAATAGAATTTAATTGAATTTTATGAATTTAAAACTGATTCTAATAATAAAATTCTATTAATAATTTTTTTTTGCATGATTTATTGCAAAGAAGTTAGAATCAATTGTGTGTTATCTTCCAATTTTCTAAATATTGATTTGTTTAAATTGAGATCATTTTATTAGTTTTCATGTTGTGATTTTTTTTTTTTTTTAAAAAAAAAAGACTGCTGTCAAAATTGTCGAAATCCAATTGAGGCAGAAAAAGTAGGGAATGGAGTCATAACTTCTCACTTTTTTTTTTTGTCTATTGAGCCCTTGAATTTTAGTGTAATAGAACATTTTTATATTCTACACATTGAAGATTTAATAGAAAAATAAAAATTTATTAAATGTACTTTTGTGTAAAGAATTTCGAAGAAATAGGGCCACCTTTCCTAGTTAAACTGTTTGATACTCGTCTTATGTGGCACTTCCTAGTGATAAGGGTGAGCATTCGGTAGGTTCGGTTAGTTTGGTTTGATTTTTTATTAAATTTTAATAAATCAAATTTTTTATATTTATAATCGAACTGAACCGAAATTGTTTAAAAACCAAATTAACCAAACTGATTAAATTGAAATTTATATGTCTATAAATCGAACCGAATCAATTTTATAAAAATTTAGTTCGGTTCGGTTTGTTTCAATTAAATTACATATATTTTAAATCTGGTTCGATTCAAATTGATTTGATTTATTTATTACTTCGGTTAATTCAATTTTTTCGGTTTTCTATCTAAAAAACCAAACCTAAAACTGAATTTTTTTAAATTATAACTGAGCAAACCGATTTTATTAAAAGATCAAAGCAAACCGAACTCAATCAGCTCGATTCGATCAATTAATTTTTTTAAATTATAACTGAGCAAACCGATTTTATTAAAAGATCAAAGCAAATCGAACTCAATCAGCTCGATTCGGTTTTTGCTCACCCCTACCTAGTTATTTCAATTTTTTTGAGCGTTGCGTTTGCGACATGCCTTCGATTTTTGGGAAGATCTTAAAAATTTCATTTCCTTTTGGGATAGCAACAGAAGGGAACGAGCCACTCGAAGGTTGTTTACAAGAACTGGTGTGCATGTTTTCCATATCTACATAAATGGGACAAATGAAAAACAAAACTAGACCATATACATGCCATCTTTACACTTTGAAAAGTAATTTCACCTGAACCACAAAAAAAATAATAAAAAAAAAAAAGTCGAGTCCACAAAATCAAAGCTATTCAGTCCACTGCAATCCACTGCAGAAGCGAAACTCTAGGAATTGGTAATTGTCTGCAATCAGTTCCACTAACGCTCCCACTTTCGTGCTTTCTAAAGACATCTATCACGCTTGCTGTTGCAGGACTTCCAGATTGGACACCTTCCAATATATTGCCTCTGCCTGCTTGAGTTGCGTTTCGCTGCTCACATGCCACAAAGTCATCATTGTCAACTTCATCTGCTCCATCAGCTACTTCTATTGCTTCATTAACCATAATTTGCTTCGCCAATAAGACTTCCTTCCCATCAACAGCATTTTGGCTTTTATTATTTCCATCATCATGGCAACTGCGTTTTCACCTTTTCTCTTCCATCAGTTCAGCATTTTCTGAACTCCTTGTATCAGCATTTTGTCTGAAATTATTCATGATTCCATCAGTCCTTGAGACAGAGAATGACATCTTGGACATACTTTAAATTTCTTTGGGTTCTGTAATAATCCATGATTTTATTAAGCAGTTATATAGTGCATTTCTACATGAAAAATGCAACACCATGTTATTTCATCATTTGTACCAGAAGGAGCAAATAATCCAAAACTTGGCTCCTCTACATATTAAAAAAAAAAAAAAAGGATTACATTGAGGAAAAATCTCCAATCTAAAACAAGAGCAGCATGTTTGACTGTTGGTGAAAAATAATTGTGTTGATGAAAGGTTGCTATCCTTGGAGATAACCTGCAAAATGTTATCACAATATCACAAATACGCAAGTATGGTCCCTACGTGCACGTCTCTATTTATGTCATTATCAAATCTCATTTTGTTATATTTCATAAGCTCCATGGCCATGTGATTCATAGCTTTTAAATTTACCAGATACTATTTTTCATATAAGTACATTTGAACCACCTGTGACAACCACCAATGGACATTGCACTGCATTAGTTATTACTTTGAAGAACCTAACAATGAGAAATTAAATGAAAGCAACATATGCAAGCAGACCAATATTTAATGCCTTTTTTACAAATTGATCAATGGCTAAGCTCTCTGCAAGCAAATTGGTGTGGCTTTAACTTGTGGATGCATTTTGTCTTAGTGGACTCAAATAATCATTATGCGTATAAAAAGAGAAACTAAATTCACAGAAAGAATCAATGGATTAAAATTAATAATAGTGATCATGTCTGCTTGAAGCCTCTTTCAAATCTTATAGTATCTAGTTTGCTTTAAATCTAACTTGGTTGGTCTCTTAGTGAAATGGTTTTATGTCTGTCTTTAATCTATTTGATTAAAAAGAAGAAAAACATAAAAGGAAAAGAAAAAGACAAATATCCGTGAGGTGTGACATTGATAAGTTTCAAAACATTCAAAAGTAATTTTGCTACAATAATGTGATTCTCCTTTGTTCATGTTTTGTAATATGTATTTAAAATATTTAAATATTTTATAATTAGAAAATTATAATCACAATTGCAGAAAAAATATCTAGGTGTAACTATTTAACTTTGATAACAAACCATTAGTATGTGTTATATTGACGTACTGTGCAGAGTGTAAAGGTGAAAAAATTAGCTAACTACAACCACCAGAAGATGTACCTTGACCATTTTGCTAAGTGTTATATTTAGGTAATCAGAAAAGCGTGAAGGTGAAAAAACTGCCGCCTGAAAAATAACAATATTCAGTAAATCTCTTAAAGCAACAAGCGGCAGATGCAATACAATTTGCAACTTCAAGTTCCGAAAGCCTCAAAAACTGCTTTCTTTATTTAGGAAAACATGATAAATTACAGAATGTGATATAAGCACAGTCTGGGGACATATATGACAAAAAACATTCCCCAGAAAAAGATTGCCTCATACCTTTTGCAGTATTAACACAGTTCCAATAGATATATCCTTTCCAAACTCCCTCTCACTGAGGACTCTACCATGAACGGTAGCATCAATTGTACCAGTTGGATCCTAAATCAAAACATAAAGCACCTCAATTGCCACGAATACCTTGAATTTAGTCATTTATACTTGAAAGGCAAAACCCCCAAAAAAAAAAAAATTTTTTTGGCATTCAGTGTCAAATTCTAGTAAATCTACCTTTAGGGTGCAAGCTTTAACAATGGTAACAACCTAATCACAGTTAAACATATGCATAGTTAAATCAATGTTCCATAAACTGAACCTAAAATATAGGAGGATTCTTTTATCTAATTTTTGTTTTTCAGTATCAAAGATCAAGCACAGAATTACACAAGTTGAAATAAGCCTAATACAACACCGCCCAATTGCACCATCGTATTTTCTTATACCTTTTAACTTGATTTTATATAACGAAAAAGAGTAATTCATACGGATTTTCTTATACCTGAGGCACCTTATCCATGTTAGTCCTGCTCTTGATGGCACTCACGGGAATCCCAATTGCACCATCGCCAAATGCTAACCCTATTTTTCAACCAAAGAAAAAAAGAAAAAAGAATTACCATCAATACATCATTAATCAAAATCAACAACCCAGAATACGAAATAAAATTAACTACGTAGAATCCGCGGATCGCGAGTGAAATCATCGTCGTTTTCCGCAACACCGTCCGCCACAACCCTCCGAATGTACTACTGAGTAGGAATTGGCTCTTCCCCAAAATCATCTCGATTACTGCGACGCCGGAGAATGGTAGCTTGGAGGGTTGCAGCAGGGTAAGGGATGAGGGTGGATGGGGAATTAAATAGGGATCAACGGTGGAGAGAAGGGTGAGAGGCAGAGGTTGTTTTGTGGTGGCTTTGTCGTTTGAAAGGGAAATCAGAATCGTCCAGGTGAAGAGCTTCTTCCCAAGGTTCCGCCATTTCTTGGGGTTTTGTAAAACGCACAGTTTTTGTGTGTGGAGGAGGCTGAGAAGGATGATTATTGATTAGAAAGCGCGGGAATGATTAAATAGGGTCTAAATATATGGTATTGACTGTACGAACCCAACTAGTGGACTACTTATATTTGGAAACAAATATTTGAATATAAATAATTACAACATACTAATAATTTTATCAAAATAATTATAAACAGTTGCTTATTAATTTATTTTATTACACTTACCATAGATTTAATCATAGATTAAAATTGAGATTTTATTCTTAACATTAGTATTTTAGGATTTTAATATTTTTGTTTGATATATTTTAACCTACAATAAAATAGAATTCAAATATTAATCAAATTTTCATAAATATGACATTCTAATATTTTTAGAACAAATCAAAATTTTCAGAATCTCATTTTTAAATTTTTAAAATAATTAATATATCAAACATAAAAATAAAGTTAAATTTTTATTTTTATCTTATTTTTGGATGTATCGTACATATCTTTAACATAGTAAATGATTTCATATGTTGCTATTGTAAAATAATGATATTATTCATTAAATTATTATAGTTTAAAAATACTTTTTTATTTATGAAAATAGTTGAAGTACTTTATCAACTTAATTTAACAAATTTTTAAAATATAATTTAATAAGTATTAGTAACATTTTAAAATATTACTTTATTTTAAAATCAACTTTTATTTTGGAAATTCATATAACAAATCTGTAGTCAATTAACAAATAGTTTCTTTATCTTTCATGTCAAAATCAACTATTAGTAATTAAAAAAACTTCAAACACACTTTTTATATATTAATGTTTTTAAAATCAGACTGATAAGTGAATTAATCTTAGAATTGCTTTTCGGTTCAACTGATCTGACACAAGATAACTTTAATAATTTGATTATATATTTTAAATAAAAATCTGAATAAAAGAAAAATCTAAAATTTTAGAAAAAAATAATAAAAATAATTGTGTCACTAAAAACTGAAAATTAAAATAAAAAGGGCTTAAAAACTATATAAAATGAAAAAGAAAAATTAATTTGATAAAAAAAAAAAAATCACACTCAACAATACACTAAACACTAAAAATTAGACATCTCTTGAACCCAAAAAGTTACAAATTTCTGTGTTAATTGCCAAAATCACTTATTCTTAGCCGTTAAAATTCTAGCCAAGTCAAAGAACTAAAAAAAAAACCCATACATTAGATAATTCATTACGTTATTAGTTATTAAGAATGAAGCATGCTCATATAAGAATAGTTTTGTTGTTGTTTTTTAAGAGAACCTGAATAGACCCACAAAACTAAGAGACGAAAGTTCAAATTAAAGCTAAAAATACACAATGGCAGAAATCCAGCATAAAAGTGACTAAAAATCAAGATTAAAATTAGACATCCCCATCTATGTTTAAAGAAAGTTTTGATTTGGCTCAAGTCCAAGCCATATAATGGAAGGAAAAATTTCTCAGTTGCTAGTAGCCATTGGGTTAAATAGGTATGGATTTAGTATCTCTCAGTTATTCTATATTCCAAGGATTGGTAATTGAGCTTTGACCAGAGTTCTCCAAATAACTCAAACAATGAATTCGATTTTATCTGATTTTTGGGTCATCAATTACTGTTGAATTTTCGAGCAATTTGTATTTATTAATTATTTATATTTAATGATTGATCTCTAATTATTAATTATTAACCACTAAATTGCTCATTGTTGCCTGCTGCCCGTTGAACTAAACATGCGTTTCTTAAAAGAAAAGTAAGAAAGTAACAAATAACATGGAATATAAATGCATTGCACGATAGAAAAAGACACGAAGGAAAACACCTTATGGTTTATTTTTTTTGAAGAAAATGAAAAGAAACAAAAAGCAATTGAAGTTCTTTCTTCTATTGAGATAAAAAAAAATAAAAAACATAAAACGGAGAAAATAAAAAAATTTTAATTAGATTTTAGGCCAACAAATATTTTCATCCATTTTAAAAAAGCCAAGATAAATAAAAGTTGAAAGGAGCTGTAGATCCTAAATTATAAAAAATATCTTTATTTTTATATTATTTAATTTCAAAATAATAAAGTTAGAAAGATAAATTCATAATTTATAACCTCCTTATATTTTTCTCTTATATAGATAGCACATCGAAACAAATAGAAAGTAAATAATTTTTTTCTTTTTACTATACATAATTAATATATCAAATAAAGAGGAAAAGAAAGTGGCCTTTTATGGGATTTATTACTGGAAGCGCTATGTTTTCTATGATAATTAGTTAAATCATTATTCTTTTTGTAAAGTTGTATATAATCATTATAAAATAGAGTACAAAGCTGCTATATCGAACCATCGCCGCCGCGCAAGCTACCACCAAAATTGCCGAAAGGTCAAGAAAGATATTGGCAGAGATCACATCACCGTCAGGATCTTATTGTTGATGGACACGTATCTTTGAACTCAGTCAATTCGAGTGGATCAAAGACCGATACTTATTGGAATCTTTTTCCTTATACTTGTTTTTTTTTTTTAATCATGAAAGAAAAATTTTATTGAAAAATGAGAAATTTATGGAAGTACAAAATACAAGAAGCACAAATCAAATTTAAAGAGTTAAATATAATAATAAATGCATAAATATATAGAAAACTTATTTAACACTAAAAAGTAGATATTCTCTATAAATATTAATATGTGAATAATATTTAATGAAAACTCAGAGTTCTACTTCTACACTACACGAATAAAAGAGAGTACTGTTAGATCTCATATGACACTTTAACATACTGATCGAGCAAAATTCAGATTTTTTGTGTGAAAAAATTTCTCCTAATTTGATAGATCTTTGAGATTTACAAATCTATTTTGCATAGAAACAAAATCCAAAACAAAACTTTAGTTTGTTCTATAAAGAAAGATTTGAAAACTCAAAAAAAATCACTAATGAAAGAGCAAAAATGATATAAAATCTAGATTTATGAAAAAATTACTGATTTATTGAATACATCATAAAAAAAGAAAGGAAACGAGTTGTTGTGGGCTAAAAATGACCAGCAATTAGGAGTGGACATTTAGCTCAAACCGAACCGAATCAATTCAAACTGAATTACTGAATTCACTATTTTTTGAATCAAATCAAACCAAACCGAATTATATATAAAGACAAATTGAATCACACAAAAATATTTGGTTCGATTCGGTTTTATTTTTTGGTTTGTGTTGATTTAAAGCTTAATATTTTGGGCTTTTTACCCATTGAGCACGTACCATATATTGGAGCTACAACCCAACTAATAGGTTTGTGTTCAGTGGGAGAACATGAAAATTCTATCCAATTGCCAATGCATTTTTAATTGTGAATTGTAAATGATTAAGAAAAAAAAATTGAAGACAATGAAAAAAATATTATTGCTTGTGTTAAACGTGTCCTTATATACAAGTTAAAGAAGGAAAGCCAAAACATATACATCTCTCCCTTACCTTATGAATAACTTTGAAAACTAGTCTTAAAAGATTTTGAAAATAAATCTCAGTAATAAACACACTAACTAATAAAATGAATCTCAATTAATAAACAATATTACTTCAATTGAGCCTATCATATAATTGCATAAAATTGAATATGCAACACTTCATATAACTCATGTTGCCAATAAGAACACCAAGCACAAAATTGAATTTGCAACACTTCATATAACTCATGATGCCAACAAGAAACATCAAGCTCAAAATTGACTATGCAACACTTCATATAACTCATATTGTCAATAAGAACACCAAGCACAAAATTGAATCTACAACTCTTCATATATATAACTAATGATATGCATATAACTCATTCCCACAATAAAAAAGAGGAAGGAGAAGAGAAATCTAACAAAGACAAGCAGAAGAAGGAAAAGACCAAAAGAACGAGGTCAACAACAGTGACAATAACGTGATGGAAGGGTTGTTGGGTGAGGCTTTGCTATGTAGTCTACTATGTTATACGACTAGAGCAAAGAGAGATTGGTAGCAGTAGGGTGGGATGAGGTTGTTAACTGCAGCGTGAAGGGAAGGTTGGGTGAGGTCGGTGACAACAGTGTGAAGGGAGGGTTGTTGGGTGAGGTTGGGAGCATGAACAAGAAAAAGAGCATAAATGTGAAGAAGGAATAAAAGGTTTAGTTTTTGTAAAACTAAACATCAAAATGACATAGTATAGGAAATTTGGTTAACCAAAATTTTAAAAATTAAAAATAAAACTGAATCGAAAAAACTGAATTTTCTAAATATTAATCGAACCAAACCGAATTACCGAATAACCCAAATTAAATTTTCAAATTGGTAATCCTAGCAGGTTCCCAACATTTTCTTTCTTCTAGACCTTCTAGAAGTTTCTTCATCATCTAGTGTGTCGTAAATCATCATAGTAACAGGTGTCAAAATAATAGTATCCATGCCTTTCAAAAGCATATACCAACATTTCATTTATTCTGAAATGGAAAATAGAAACATCTTCTTTCAGATGGTATGGACTCATCATGAATTTAGTGTAAAGATTGAGGAAGTAGATGAAGAAAAAGAAGACGACTTCTCAAATCTTATTTTTATTGTACCATCAGACCTTTTTCAGAAGACTGTATTGGTTAGGTATTCTCATGAATTTTTTCATATTTAGTCACCAATTTTTCTAGCAAAAGTGGGAGAAGTTCCTATTTTGTCATATTTTTGGGAACATGAATGCATGTTGGGGCATTATGTGAATAAACTATAATAAGTAAGGCATCATTTGAATGCGGTATAGAAAGATTCAGAGTATGGTTTTGGACTCTATAGATCATTTGGTAGTGAAGAGTAGCTACAATAGTTGAGACTACTTAAAAGCCTCCAGTAATTTGAATTTGAACCTTTAAAGCAGACAAAACATTAGGAACATCAAAAGTCGAATTAAAATTAGGATAAAAGGTAAACATGATAGAGTCTGCATTAAGATATGTTTTTACAATGCCAATAACTACATGATGGTACTGTAGATATCGAGTATCCATAAGAGCAATTTTTGCAAAGATAGGTAAGTCTTTCATTCCTTAATAGGAAATAGTTAATCTGATTGCACCAAAATAAATATCAGTGTAATGGAGAAACTTTAGGGGAATTTGTAGGCAAATGAATTATTCTTCACAAGTTGCTTGAATTGTACATTGCTTAAAGCTGAAAGACTATACGTGCTCTTTGATGGGTTTAAAAGGTTATCTGATAAGAGTTCTAATAGATCGAAAGACCCTTTTTATTTTGAGAAAGCATCATAAAGATTTAGAAAATGAGTAATGGTATCTTGAATTTTTTGTGAGTTTGGGATATAGCTTAACTCATGCAAGAAATCTATTTTATTTGAAGAGGTTCGTTTAAGGTGGGAAGAGGAGGAAGAATTACAGTTAATAGAGTAGTAGGAGTATAATAAAAAAAGGTTTTGGGAGTTAAGGTTTCCAATAATTGGATGAATAGTCTTCAGCTTAATCATCTATCTTCACCTAAGATTTCTTCTTCATGATTGAGGACTCTGATACCATTATACACAAAAAGATATGATTAGTGCCATATTTGGACATTACCTCAATCTTTTCTTGAACACCTATCCTTTTAGTAATCATGTTATGGAATAATAATGGGATTATGGATCTTAAGATAGAAGAAGATCTTAGAGATAGATGAAAACTTTTAGGCTCAAAGGATTTTTAGAAAATCATATTTTATTAAATAAAAGGTAGTGTTTGTAGTAATGGTTCTTTGCCTTATCAAATACACTTTATGATCTTTTTATGAAGAGCTAGATACAAATATCTTTAAGATAATTTACTATCACACCACACTTATTGCTTACTGCATTTACACATTTTACAACTAGATACACATCACACATATTATATAGGATAAACACATGGGATGAAGTGACATTAGATGACAATTGTCAGTCATTTGATGATGGGTTCATGGGATGGTGACATATTCATATAACGATATTCTCAACTTTCACTATTAATGGAATCTTTTTCTATAAGGTTTGGTTCCTTGTATTCAGTACAAAATGCATATGGATCCTAGGAATCTAGTTATGAAATATAGTCCTTATCAGAGACATCATTTAGGACGCATGGTTTGGGAAGTGATTCATATCATAATTGTCTATTTGCCATTAAGCCTTTTGCGATAATCTGAATGAAGGAAATCCTATGGAGAATCTTCAAATAAAAGAGATCATATTTATTTTGGAACAAATTTATTTTATTAGCACATGTATCTCTAAAGTCCACGAAACTCATTACGATGGTAAAAAAACATCATGATTATAAAGTGAAAACTGATTTTCTCCATATACTTGGAACATTGGAATGGGTCTAAAACCTAAGATGTTATGATTAACAAAATAGAGATGATGAAATGTAAGTATAACCTTTTTTCTAATAGCTAATTGTGGACCACAAGACTTAAACCTTGCATTGCAAAAGGAAATCCATTGATCCAAAGGTTGGAATCATTCAAGGAAAGTTACCATGTAAGGATTGATCCTTTCTTGTTCTTTTATTCTTGTCATATATGAAGGTTCGAATTTCCACTACTATGGTATAAAGATAACATAGATCCTATAGTAAACAAAAGAGTTCTTATGGCCATTTCCAATAACAACTTGTTTTTGTGGAGAAATCCAGGAAGGTGTAAACCTTAAAAAATGGGTAATATGGATGAAAACCAAGGATGTTGAGGTAGGTTGGTCCAAATTGTCTTATGAGGAAAGACTGGTAAAAAAATATTTATCTTTTAACGAGCTTAATGAGTTAGAGATACGTTGTTAGGAATTAGACTTCTGGGGGTGCCTCTGTTTTCAAATAGGCTTGTGGTTATAAGGAAGAGGAAGCCATAAAAAAAAGAGGAATGACTTTAATTGGATGTGAAAGAAAAATGGTTTATGGCCTGGCTAAGAAATCTGGGATCAAATTCTTATCTCATTTTATATGCTCAACATCAATGGTATACTTACTGAACTATTGTTTCCATCTTAAAAGTTGTGGATGAGGTAGAGTATTTCCTTTAAATTCTAACATTTTTGAAAATGATGAGCAATCCATGATGATAGTGAAATGATGGCTAATGAGGTCGAATACAAATTTTTTGATTCCATTCTTAACAGTTAAGATCTTTTTGAAGGTGGAACAATAATGAAGTTCTGAGTCTTTGAATTTTCTACTCGCAAAAGCATAGATTATCCTTTGTTTATCTTGTTATTCAAGAAGAATGGTTCCTTAATAATGATTACTTGCATCTTTCTGCAATATCCTTTTTTCTATTGAAGGAATTTAGAGAAGTGACAAATTTTATATCTCTTATTTGAAAATCTTTATAGTTGTCATTTGTTATTCTAACCACTAAGGAAGGTCTTTCTTTAGCATCATTCTGAGTGGATTTGTTTTTTTGGTTAAATGGGGAACAAAATTTTTGAGGTAATTTGTAATTCCAAGAAATTGCAAGATTTGCTTATATAAGAGATCCTTATATGAAAATTTCAATAATTCTACACCAATGTGAGATCTAGGCTTATACTGACCATCTTGAAAAATCATTTAAAAAATTCAATCTCTATTGGGCAATGTGCATTTTGGTAGAGGAAAACATGATACCATATTTTTTTGTAAGATCAGTAAACTGAGAAAGTACTTGTGGATAAGACGACTATTCTTGAGAGAAGAGTGAGATATCATCTATATAGACTAAAGTGCTATGCAGGATTGGTTTATAAATCTTTATCATCCCCTCTTGAAATAATGAAGAAGTAATTTTGATACTAAATGACATGACCTTTCATTGATAATGTTTGTTTTGGATACAAAATGATGTTTTTTGATGATCTTCTATTTTAATGCCCATTGCTAAAATTCTACCTTAAGATCAAAATTTCAAAAGTATTTAGCCTTAGATAAGTAAATGAACTAGGATGAGATTTTTAAAAGTGGAAACTTATCATCCTTTAAAAAATGATTTAAAGGTTAATAATTAATGACTAATCACTTTTTACCACGAACTATGAGCTTTCTATGCTCATAGAGTCTTTCTAGTGCTTACAACATTATTTGATAAATTTTTTTGAGAGTAAAATCATTAAGCTACTTGTCTTTTTGTTGAATTAGACTTTGCATTTATGTAGCCAAAGTCTTAGGGAGTGAGGATATGAAAGCCTGCTTCAGATCAGGATTAGAGAAACCATTAAGCTGGTAAAAGTTTTTAGACATTCATTAGAAATGAAAGTTTAAATCTTTTTTTTTTTTTTTTGTAGAAAGCATCATTTCAGCTTGAAATATTCTTCACTAGTTATCTTAGTATCATCTTAAACTTTGCCAATGAATGCACAATGAATGTTGACTAAAAATTCACTGACATTATTTGCTCCTACCAACTAAAGCTTCGCATATTCATTGAAAGCTATTTATCAATCTTGTAACTTTTTTGTGACTGGTGACAAATTCTTCAAGAATTTTTTTTTAGAGTCATCCTTGACTTTTTCATTTGATTCTCAATCCAAACTCGAAACTCTTGGATTTCGTCTTTATAATCGATTGGAGAGATGTCATAAAAAATAAACCATCATCCTGTAGAGCCAGAAACATATGATCTACTAGGTGTACAAGAGTTTGTATCCATTTCCTTTGGTGGGTCAATAGTGTAAGGGGGATTAGTTGAGGACTCTTGTGGTTATGGTGCTACATATGGTTCAACTGTCTAGTGGAAAGGCAAGTATTCTTTATTATCTTCATCAACTGTATTTGTTTTATTTGAATATTTTGATTATAATGAAGAGTCTGAAAGCTCTGTTTACCTTATAAAAGAATCAACCATAGAGAAAGATGGTACTATTGGTGCAACTTAGTTTATAAAAGTAATAATTGGGTTTATCATCATACTTTTCAAAGGTTCTTCTATCTTAAAAGGCGGTTTCTCAATAGATTTGGTGGAGGAAGACATTTGTATGGAGGTATGGCTTTTGGCTTGGTGGTAGCTTCGGGATTAACAAGAAATTTTTCTGATCTTCATTTTTTATTAAAAAGATCAATAGCAAACCTTATTTGTTCAAGGTGAGTTGTGGTTGGAGTGTATAAAGGCGTTGGTGTTGGTGTGGTTTGAAATGGTGAAAAAGTAGAAACTATTAGAGAGGATGGTTCAAAAGGGTCAAAAAGTGAAGGAACCAAAGTTTTCCTTTGTACGTCTTTCTCAATTTGATAAATTTGATCTTTAAGTTTTGAGATTTCGACAACTTTTTTATTAAAATTAGCAGAATACATCTTTTGCTCAATCATTCACATCAAGTCATGATGTTTTTCATCAATATGAGATAGTAGTCAAAATATGAAGGAATGAATATCTTTTTGATGACTTGGGAGCCTGGAATCTATTTGATGGGCTTGGATAGGGGCTTGTTCTACCTTTTCTCTATCTTTTTGAGAAGACAATTCTATGTTTGTGTATTTTCTAATTGCCAATTCAGTACTACCTCAACAAGACGAATTGTAAGAGGTTGTCCTTTTGAATCAATTGTAGTGGGATTTTTTATAGATGACATACTCCTCACTTGGGTTGTTGGGTTTGTATAGTCAACCAAATGTGGGAATTCTTTTTCATGGGTAGAAGAAAAGGTTTGAAACATGCAAACTTGGGGTTTCAGTTGTGATGGTTTTGGGACAAAAATGGAAGAGAAAGCAAACTCTTTCATTACCCATTTTAAAGCTTGTTCATAACATGGTAAAAGTGATTTATGATTCTTTGGAGGTGAGGGTGGAGGTGAAAAGGTTGTTTTAGGTTGTGAAGGAGAGGCTAGACTAGGTCCATATTAGACAAGAAAATCACACTTGCTTGATGGTTGGCCAAGGAGACCAACTGATGAATCACCATCTTCATATCTTTTTCTGATATTAGTCTTAGAATATGTTCCCGACTTTTTCTTTCTTCTAGACCTTTTGGAAGTTTCTTCACCATCCAGAGTGTCATCGTAACAATGATGATTGTTACTATGACAGTAGGTGAGGAGAGAGAAAGACAACCAACTATCAATTCATCTAATTTCCTCGTACTTGTTTATTGCCACCAATATTGGTGAGAGTTGAGATGTGTGGGACCAATATTGGTGAGAGTTGAGATGTGTGGGAGCAAGTGGGCATACACTGCTATGGTTTGCTAGTGTTGCTTGATTGAGTAAAAGGGCTAACGGGTTCGGTGACAAGAAGAGAGGATTTTGAGATAATAATTAACTTTGTATTTGTTTTATAGAAAATAATTTATAAAAAAATATTTTTTAATAAAAATATTTTTTGAATAATATATTTTTTAATATTTGAAATGTATTATAAAAATACTAATTGTTTATGTATAAAATTATAATAAAATTTACATCATAAATATTTAATATTTATACTATTTTATTATTTAATATAAGGAAAATATATTAGAAATGAAAATTTTTAAGGTTTGACTCATCTCTAACGATCACTATTGGCCAATGATGACTGATGATGAGTATTGATAGTGACGATAATTAATAATAATAAATACATATATTTATATGATTTATTATTTGATGAGTTTATCAAAATCTGAAAAATAATTTTATATTTTTAAAATGAGAAATTATCTTTCTAAAAAATGACTCAATTTTTCCTTTGATTTTCCATTAATCAATTTTCTTAGATGCATGCTAAATAAAAAAAGTAAAAAATATTTTCTTGAATAATATTTTTGGTGAAACAAATTAAGCCCAAAGTGTTAGTGGGTTTATTGGTGTAAAAATTTTACCAAAGAGCAAATAATGTAATAAATCAAAATAAAAAGATAATAATAAATTGTATATAACTTTAAAATTTTTTTAAAAAATTGAATGAAGGTCCAGGTAATCATGAACCAGACACGTAATCATGAACCAGACACAGAGCCCCACGGTAATTAATCTTCTTATCATTTCTTGAAAATTTGAAATGAAAAAATATATTTTAAAAATTTGAGCTAATTTTAATTGAAGGCGGTGATATTAACTGTAGTAGATAGAGACCATGTCCAAGCGAGATACACGCCTCTTCGGAGTCAACGTCCATTGCATGAATTATTCCCCGCCACTTGGTTCTCAATTGTCCACCGCATTCTCCGCTATCGGTTTCCATAATTTTACCCTCAATTCCCATTCCAATTTTCACCTCCTCTCAACCCAACAAAATTGCTAAACACCTTAATAATAACAACAGCCCAAATCTGAAAAAGAATTTTTTTTTTTTTAAATTCCATTGTTGCTCTTCAAGGGAAAGAGTGAAAATTTACAGAAAGATTTAAGCAATCAAAGTAAGGATTCCTGAACGTTGTCTTTAATTTTTCTTTGCAATTAATTTTTAAATATGTGTAAGGAAATGGAGATGATAATAATATTAACAATAATAGTAAAAGAATCGCAGGTTTGGGGATGCAATAGGGAGGGGAGGGGGGATCAAAGATGACAGAGGCACCAGTATCGCCAGGAACAACCAAGAAATCATCATCGCTGATGGATGCCCTTCTGGGTTTGCTCAGAATTCGAGTCAAACGCGGTGTTAACCTCGCTGTTCGTGATGTTCGTAGCAGCGATCCTTATGTCGTCGTCAAGTTGGGCAGACAGGTCCACACTCTCTTTCCTTTGAAATCAATTATTTCTTATTCTACCAAACATGATAATGTTTTCCTCTATTACGTTATAACATGACGGGCAAAATGAGTTCGTAAGCCCCGTTATTTAGCTACATTGTTTACAAGTTGAAGAAAATGTAACCTTTGATGTAACATATAGATGTTAATATTTTTGTTGCAGATAGTAAATTCTAATTTCTGCACGAATCTTTGATGCAGAAACTGAGGACCCGTGTGATAAAAAAGGATGTTAATCCAGAGTGGAATGAGGATTTAACTCTTTCTGTAACAGATCCTAATCTTCCAGTCAAGCTTGTAAGTTTCTATTTGGTTTCCTGCTCTGCATTACACTAATGATAAGAAACTGTGGTGAATTTAGATATTTGCAAAAGAAGATATGTCTAAGGTTTGAATTCCTGATCTTCCTTTGTAAATTGTAATGAGAGACAGCTTAACTATTGGATGAGTAGCTTATAAGCTAACTAGAAACCTTTAATATATACCTGTATCTGTTGAAAATTTGAAGTTTTCCAAAGTAAAGACACCTACATATCGTATAATTAAGAAGAAAACGAGTGAAAGGAGGCAAACACTATGACATCTATATGATACTTATCAAATGCATTTGATTTTGTTTTCTTTTTATCTTAAATGCATTTGATTTTGTTTTCTTTTTATCTTGAACTTTTTTTTTTGTTAGTCTTTCTTTCGAAGTTTTGAGATGAATCAAAAACTTCCCATGTGGATATCTTGTCATTATATTTTGGATTAGTACATAAGATGATCATATACGCCTTGGTGGATAAGTTCTTTTTTAAAGCGAAAAATGATAAATATATGTTTTCTTCCTGATTTGCAATGTTAGATCAATTTCTTCTGATTTCATTTAATTGTTATTATGTTTCTTAGATTGTCCTGAACTAATTCTGTATAGGTCTGCTGTGAAATTAGAAAGCAGTCAAAGTATAATCAATTCTGGTTCCGTGATGTTATTTTTATTATCTTATGTTTTATTCCTGTGTGATTCTAGACTGTGTATGATCACGACACATTTAGCAAAGATGACAAAATGGGTGATGCAGAATTTGATATCAAACCGTATATAGAGGCATTGAGGATGAATTTGGCAGGCCTTCCAAGTGGCACCATTATTACAAGAGTACAACCAAGCAGGCAAAATTGCTTGGCTGAAGAAACCTGCATCACTTACACTGATGGCAAGGTGATTCAAAATCTCTGCCTCAGATTAAGAAATGTGGAATGTGGTGAAGTAGAAATCCAATTGCAATGGATCGATCTTCCTGGTTCTAAAGGCTTATAGAAGCTACATACAACTCTTGTATTATATTGGTTATGATGAGTGGGCTGATTTCAAGCTTCCACCACCAGCCATACTGTGAAAATTTGAATGGTGGGATTAGTTTATTCTTAGATTTTCAGTACAAGCTGACCTTGTATGTGTTTGTATTGCCTTTACATACCAGGTTCTTAGCTCATGTAGGATTTGACAATTTTGGTTTCTTGTTCATTATCTTGAAAGACTAAAAGTTCAATGTGCACTTTGCACTGTTTGCTGGAAAAGGATTGTGAACTTTTAAATCATGTGTTGGGTTCCTTTTACTATCACGCTACACAGTTGCTCGCATGCCTATATGAAGGAAGAATTATGCTTTTTTTTTTTTTTTTTAATTGTATATTTTGATGCGTATTTGGTTGCGTGAATGTCATTTTTATGTGCTTGAAATATTTGGTTATTACCAAATTGGTTTAACTTGTTTAGTGAACTTGAAATTAATTTTATATTAGTAGCTAGCTCATATTATGATTATAATAATAAATTTAATATTTATTTTTATTAAATAACTAACAAATTAGTTAAATGATTAAAAATTAATATATGAATAATAATTAAAATTTAATATTGTTTGATATATAATTCTTTCATAAAAATTATTATCAAGTAAATAAAATAATAAAAATAAAAATTTATAATTAAATTAGCATAACAAATTTTAATGATAACATAATTATTTGACATAAAAATAAGAAAATTTATAATTTTATTTTTGCCTTTTGTTATCAATGAGAAAATCTTTTTATATTTTTAATTTTTAAAATTATCTTTTGTTAATAAAAAAATTAAATGTTTAATCATTAGCTTGTCTGTTATATATGGCAAGTGATGGATAACAAACACAATAGAATTCTTTTAATGTAAATTTATAAATTCAGTTTTCAAAATAAATTTTAATATTTTAAAACCAAAGTTTCCGATTTCTTGAATTTACATGCAAGTTCGGTAGGGATAGGTCACGTTTGAGCTCGAGTCCCTCCCATGGCAAAATCCCTCCTTTTTTTACCAACCATCTCAGTGTCATCTCAAAGGGAAAAGTAGCGAACCTCCCATGGCAGAATCCTCCTCCTCCCATGTATAGGCTTGATAAGAACAAGGATAGTAGGATTAGTGAAGCCACTCCTTCTAGCTATGGGAGTGTTATTAGTGAAGAATAAAGAAGCGGGAGATATCTCTCTAGTTCAAGGGGCTCCACAAGATGAGGAAGAGCAAATCGAGGAATGGGCACAAGATGTTGAAACCCCACTCCAAAGAGCAAGCACAAAGACAAAAGGAACAAAGCTTCTCAAGGTTCTAAATGCCACTGCCACGCCCTAGTGCCCAAGTGGCAAATGACTCACTTTTAGCCTAATTAAGTTGCTAGGACAAAAGATGGACAAATTTCAGAAAAGAAAAGTGACTGGGTTGGCAAGAAGGTAAACCCAATGGGCAAGAGGTTGAAGGCTTTAGAACACGGTATGTATGATCCCTACATGGACGTGAAGACTATCACAGAACGTTTTGGGATTGAAATTGCTCCTAGAAGTAGTGATGAAGATCTTAGTAAGGAAGAAGAAAGTATGGAATTTTTGGTCAAGCCAAGAGAAAACCCAAGGAAAAAAGGCGGGGTTTTTAAAGAAAAGGGTTATGAACACAAGACCAAGCGATAAGAGGAAGTGCAAGACAGAGGAAAGCAAAAGCTTGTTGAAGATGGAAATGAAGATGATGACGAAGATTTTGACCTTCAAAGCCTTGTTGACTCCATAGCCAACATCTTCTCACCCAAACCCCAACCAAAACCAAAATCCCCGTGATGAGATGCTTCCTTTCAATCTTTATGCTTCTTACATTTGCATTTTTCTTTATAATTTAGCATTTTTATAAAATGTGTGTAGTAATTTTTCTTTGGTAGTTGGACACATCGTTTAAAGATATTTTATGCATCTCTTATAATCAAGTTTGATATCAATGGTAAAATTTGTTTATATATATGGGAGAAAGTCTATATGTGTTGTTCATATAATGTGGATGTGCCAAAAGCAGACTTGGACAGCTTACAATTAATTGTGTTTGTAAAGGGGAAAGAATTTTTTTTTTTTTTTTTTTTAAGATTTACAAATGCATAGCTTTAAGGAAAGGATTTTTTTTTTTAAAAAAAAGAATGATAGTTTCTAATTCTATTTGAATTTATCATAAAAAATAATTTGAATTCGATTTGATATAAAAGAAAATTCAAAATGACTTAAGCTTGAAATGACTCTAAAATTTTCGGATCAAACTTGACTTGATTTGTAAATCAATCTAAATTAATCTAATCTTAATCTTACTCATAGATCAATTTAATTTAAATTATTAAAAATATTTAAAATTCAATTAAAATTAAAATTAAAATAATATTTTTTTATTTTAAAGTCAATATTATAAATAATTTAACTTAAAATTCAAAATTTAAAAATGATTCGAATTTTTGTATATCTTAATTCAATTTCTTACTTGCAATTTGAAGCAGTCTAATCTTAAAACAACTTAATCTGAAATTAATTGATTCAACCTACTTACTTGTATTCTTAAAGTCAAAAGCTCAAGTTATAATTCCTAATTCTACTACATAGGGGGAATTTTTCATACTCTTATGTGTTGGACACCTTTTTAGTATTAAACCTTAATGAGATAGTTGGACCTTAAATTGTTAATATCTGATTGTTATTTATAATATTAATTTTAATATTTGAAATTTTGTTATTCAAATTTTAATTTAAAATTTAATAATTGTTTGAATGAAATTGAATTTTTAATATATATATATATATATATATATATATATATATATATATATATTTGGGTCTCACTGTGAAGACCATCACGACAATAACATTGCTTTGCTTTGGCCATATGCTAGCCATGAGTGAATCACTTTCTAACCTTATTAAAGTATGGCATATATGTATGGTGTTTTCAACCATAAGATTCCCTTCTCCTATACCATCCCATAATAAGAATATATACACATTTCCTTTCATCGTTCATCATATACATATTTTATATTAAAGTAATAATATTGACATTCTCTAAAAATATTTTAATATTTCTCTTATTAATTTTATTAAAAAATGTTAAGAATAAAAAAATAAAATAAAAAAAAAGCATTATAATACTTTTGAAGAGTGACAATCTCACCACTTTAAAGTAATTATTTATCATCTTAAAAAAAAAAGAATGTTATATATTTCTAATTTTGTTTTTAACTAGTGTTTATTATAACATTCCCTGACTAGTTCAGTTAATTGTGTATATATCTCTATGACTTTAAAGTCTCGCATTTAATCTCTTATTTTTATTTCTCCTTATACCTTTGATAAAAGAAAAAAAAAAGTGTTTATTATAATATGTGTACAAATATTTATTTCTAGATGTAGGTTCCTTAAATAAGCTAATTTAAAGTTTAAACTCTTCAAAACAACTTAAAAGCTATTTAAAACATTAGAGCTCTTGAACCTCCTCTCCATGTCCCCTGACTTCAAATGAAGATTTATATAAGTTGGAAGATTTGGAAGTATGCTAGAAAAGGCCACAAACTCAAGCCAAGTAAGTGGCAAGGCTGTCATGATCTTGGCAGGCGGCCATAATCGTGCAGCTGGCACCACGCCACTAGCAAAGTCAATACCCCATGATGAAGAGCTAGTAAACTTACTTGTACAGTATGTGTATGATCACGACCATGAAGTTAGTTTGCAGAACTATAACAAACTAGCCATACTGCCAAATTTAACCGTTGGAATATGACCATTATAGAATTGCCACAACTGTAAATAGTGCAAATGCTAGTTCTTCTAACAAATTTTTAGAAGTTTATTGAAGTACAAATGACTAATGTTTGAAGAATGACACATAAAAAGATCTCAAATAGTCTTAAAAAAGTTCCAATAAGTGTTCATCTATTCTCTATGTCCCAATCAATGCCCTTGATATAAAAACATTAATTGCAATCTCTTGGAGTGATATATAACTTAGAATTTTACAATAAAATTAAAATTTTTCATGAAACTAAAATTTCTAATGAAACTTTCTAATTAACTCTATATGACGTAAATATCTATACTTTTTTATCGCATGATTAAATTAATGGTTGTATTGTCTGGGTAATAGACGTTCTGAGAGACAGTGGATATGTTAAGTTGGAAGGGACAAGTAAGGGTCCACGTGAAGGGTATCAAAAATCTTCCCTCCCCATATATGCTTTGTCCTACTCCACTCCAATTTTAGTGCCTCATCCTTCAATTGTCATTCCCTTGTTCCAAAAATGATAGAAATTTCACCAGTGAATTTGGAAGTGTTGGAATATTGTATTTCTCATTTCTATAATAATATCTTCTTATTTTCAATACATAGTATATTTTTTAAAATCAGAAAATGAATATTTTACTCATTGGGAGCAGAGTGTGGAACGGGGTTAAGCTCTTCTTTTGGTTTACGGGTTGATGTGTAGTCTTGTTGAGGTGAAACTTTGTAACCTTTTAACTCTACTCCAGTATAAAATCAAAATATAGAATTCAACTCAAATTCGATTCAAATTTATTTTTAAATTTAAGTTCATCTGAGTAAAATTTTTTTAACTAGATAAATATTTAAAACATTTAAATTTGATTTGGCTTAACTCGATTATTTATAAAGATGTGTTTAACAAATTTAAATATTACTTTAGGTAAACTAAATTAAATTTAACTCATTTCAAGTTAACTATTTATATAAATATATTAAAATATAAAAAATAAAATTATCAAAAACTCAATTAAACTTTCGAACTTTTCAATTGAGTTTTTTTTAAACTCTAAATTAATTTGACAATATAATGAGTAACTCAAACTTTAGTTTAAGTTTGACACAATTAATATTGAGTCAAAGTTAAATATTTTTCAAATAGCTGTTACTAATAAACTTATCTTTATATCTCCAAGATTCGTTAGAAAATCCTACATTTAATACTTGTTAGACAAATTTCATTATTGAGATGCCTCAATTGTGGACGTGATCTATGTTTCGTGCTCATGATTCTTTTTTCGCAGTCAAAATCATCATATTGTGTCTAATGGTTAGTGACTTGTGACAATTGATTATTTGTTCCTTGGACTAGTCATTGCAACACTCAACTTTTATTCAAAGGTTTGCATCACGATTTGTGAGTGGCGATCACAATCCTTGATCATGCCAAAATAGTAGAACATTGGAATACTAGCTTGGACTTTTTAGTTCAAGGTTGAAGGTTGATAGTAGTCAAGATCTTCAAATGGTCTAACGGTTTTTTTGACACGTAACATATTTTAAGCACATTCCTATGTCTGTTGGAGCTATTTTCTTTGAAGTTCGAAGGTCACGATCGCAAGTGTGATTTTTCGATTGTGATCCTAAATCTCGTTGTGATTCCTTAATGTGAAGTTGACCGTGCACTAAATTAGACTAAATGGTTTTATTTTTAAATTGAATAGTTGTAGCAATGCTTGGGATAACGATCGTGACTTAGTTCTTAGTAGTAATCTACTTGTCCTGGGTGCAATTTATAGGCCAGTTTTTGTGACTTGAAGATTTTGCTTCCTTTTAACTTCCTAGCTTATTTTAACTTTGTATTATGCAAGAATAACACTCTAGAACACATATTGGTGCCTATTAATCTAACTTGTCAATATAAAAAATGAGGTTTGACCAAGTTTGACCAACTTGGCCCAACAAATTTAATTGACGAGTAGAGATATCTATTTAACTAATTGCTATCATATATTCCCAATTGCTTTTATCTTAATGTAGTTTATTTTATTTTATTAATCTTTAAGTCATTTTTAGTTGTTAGCTCAAATATCATTTATTTGTTTTTCAAACAAAAATAGAATCATCATATATTAATACTTATACATGTTCTTTGTAGGATGATATCCACACTCTTAGTAGACTATTATTATTTGTATGACCTGTATACTAGTGGCTAATGTCAAGTTAAAAACTTATCAAAAGAGATTTTTAGGAGTTTTGAGTCTCTAATTAGGGAACAACAAATTGGCGTTGTTGCCATGGATCAGTGTTGTAATATTGAAATCTTTAATTTAATTCTTAATCTATAATTTTTCTTTTTTTTATTTCAAAGACAATGCTTCATCTTTATGCAAAGGACTAGAAGTCTAGACCTAATAGAATAAGATTTTGAATCATTTGATTCAAAAATTAAAAGAACTCTTAGGGCTAGTAAAAAAAGGCAAAGACTAGAGAAACACGTCAGGAGGCTAACAAGATCACCAATGGCAAACAACAATGAGAATGAGTTGGCTATAAGGGATTATGATGTACTTTTGCTATATGAATTATAGCCCTTTCAATTTTTTGTTTACAAATTGAACTTTTATTTTGTCCAAAACATCTCTTATATAACAGTGATATGATTACATTATAAATTGAGATTGCAATTAAAGAGTGATCTTTCCCAATATTGTTGATATTGTCCCCACCAAATTAAAGCATGATCTTTCAATTTACAAATTGAACTTTTCTTTTTTCCAAAAGATCTTTCCATTATACTGATCTGATTACGATATGCATTGAAATTTTAGTAGATTAACTTGGATGGTTTGCTTTGTTCCTTCAAGAGCTCTTACAAGCCTTTTCGAAACAAATGCAATGCCATAGACATCTTCAAGATTTTGGAATGATAAGCAAGAAGATTGAGTTTCAAACTCATTCTTGAACCCTTGAATCATTAGATTTGGGGTAATTTTTTCTAACGGTCACCAAACTATATTCAAAATTCTATTATGAGCGTGAAAGATCGATTTTATACAATCAAGCCACTTAATTATTATTAGCATTATAATTAAGAAAATCCAATTGATTGACAATTTTAGACCACTGTATTGATGACATGACAATATTTCATATTTTTAAAATAATAAAATGTCTATTATAAAGACAAGTAAATTAATGATGTGAATATTTTGATGGCTTGAAATTGTCAATTGCCTAGATTTTATTAATTACAATACTAATAATAGTTAAGTGACTTGATTATACAAAATCAATCTTTTATTATCATAATAAAATTTGACTAGAGTTGGATGATTATTAAAATAAATTACCCACTAAATCCATTTCGTCTACCATGTGCTAGAGTTGGTAGTACCCTTTGGCGAAGTTCAGTTACCATTAGCGGCAAATTCTTTTTCCGTTATTGTTTTTTAGTAGCTTGTCATTGCTTAGTTAACTCAAACTCTAGATTGGGATAAGCAACGCTTATTTTTCTTCCACAAGCCGTAGCTATTCAACAAAGTCAAAATCGGGCTTGTGTTGGCAATCTTACCTATCCCCTAATTCGATGATATTTCGTTGTAGAAGAGTTAAAATCACATTTCCACTTTGTTTTTTTTTTGGTGTGTGTGTGTGTGTGAAATTAGACACATAAAGATTTCAAATGATGCATGATACAATACCCAGTTCCTTGCCAATTAGTATAGTTTGTTTAGAGGATTTAATGAATGAATTTTGTCAATATATTGTAATAGACTACTTGAATTCTCCAAGTAAATTAAGGATATAATTTATTTTAACATTCACTAAATTATGATCAAAATTCTATTATACTCACTAAAGATTAATTATATTTAATTGAATCACTAAATTTTGACTTTGATTTTATTGTAATTTATTGATTTATTTTTCTTATAATTTTTCTTCTATTGAATTATTTTAAATTTTTGTGAATTTCTATTCTTATGAGCTATAACAAAGAGTCCAAAACACATAATCAATTTAGAGCAGAGAAATCATAAAAGATCTAACCAATAAATTACAATAGAATAAAAATCAAAATTTAACAATTCAATTGAATAAAGTTGTTTTTTAATGTCCACTATAAAACAAGGATATATTTTTGTGACTATGAAGGATAATTATCCTAAATTAAGGATATCTCTTTAGAGAACCTTGAACTTTCTAGTGATATGTAGCAAACAAACTAAGATCTTAACTAATTGATACATACTACTGAATCAAAAGAGTTTAATAGGACCCAAATGATCTTAACCAAGAAGAGAATATCTTAGAATGCCATTCAACTAGACACAACTTTGATTGAAAGAAAGAATCACTCAACTTCAATTGTTTGTTTAAGACAAAACTCTTAAATAAAAATATAACTAAAACATGAATGAAACTTACATTCAATTTGTATGTATACAAAGGTGAAGAGCAATGAGAAAGCAATCACAATTACATACACATAATTCAATAAAACCAACTTATTTAACTGAAAATAACTTTTGTTCTTTATTTTAATGACAATTTTTAGAAAGTCTTTCTTCACATTAAAAGATGTAAAGGTCTTCCAATGCATTGTGAAATCTTGAATCATCTTTCACTCAACAATGTCAACTTTGATATAAATGCTCATGAGTTAGGTGATATATGTGTAAGACAGCTGCTAGCAATTTTTTTTCCCTTTTTTTTTTTAAAAAAAAAATTGCGTTCTCTAGTAGGTGATATACAAAAACTTCACCAAACTAAAGAAATTGGTTGAACTAATATTATTCTATGGGTTCAATTCAAATTTTCAATGAAAATTAATTTAATTTAATTTTTAAAATTTAATTTTTGATTTCAATTTGATTTTTATATAAAAATTAAATATATTTTAAAAATATATAATTTAATTAAATTGAAATGAACTGAATTGAAATGTTATAAATTCAATTAGATTCGACTTGTAAGTATACAAAGTTCGATTTATTTGGTTCGATTAATTCAATGTTTTTAAAAACTTTAGATTCGGTTCAATTCTTAAAATATAAAATTTGATTTATTTAATTTTGATAAAAAATAAAACCGAATCGACTGAATATTCACTTTTTGCATTCTCTAATTATTTTTTTCTTTATTCTGGTAAAATTTTTCAAGCCAATGAAAGAAAATTAGTTATATAAGTTTTTAATACAATATAAATAATATTTACTAGGTGTCAACAACACAAAGAAAAAATCATTATAAAAATAATAGAAAAAGATTGGTAGTACTTGTAAAATATATAAAGGTACTGTCATCATTTGTAAGCTTTACAAAACGCACATTTTGTTGAATAAAAGAAACGTCATGCTTAAATGAAGTTCATGGGTGAAATTACGAAAGTTGCATCTGATTTTACTGAGTTGTACTTAAATTGATTTTTAATTTCCTTTTTGCATTTATAAAAAACCTTCCCATGTTATCGAATGAGATGCTGCTTTTTAATATATATTGACTCAAATATGGGGGAAAAAGTGTGTGTTTCTTTTATTGTTTTAGATCTAAGTTTTTACTTAAAAATTAAAAAAAATATATATATATATTTTATAAATTTACTAGTCTTCACATAGATATATCTCTTCAAACATAAAATTATTTTAAAATATATTTAAAATTATTTAACTGAACTAAATTACTTTAATTTGTAAATTCAATTTAATTGAATCATGTTCTTCAAATAACTGCTACTTTTGATAAGTTAATTGAATAAATTAATGATAACTAAAATAAAAGATCTTATATGCACTTAGATTTATACACTACTACATAATATAATTAAACATAAATAAATAAAAAAAAGTTATCATGAAATTTAAATCAATAACAATTCCTTTTATTTACATGAATATTTTTATTAATTAGTGATTAGACAGGTCATACTTATGTGGTCAAAATTTTTGAAAAATGTCAGATATAGGGTGAGCATGGATCTCAAAAAATTGAACTAATTCAAATAATTAAATGAAAAATTTTCATAATTTTGTAAAGAATCAAATTGAAATTAAGTAAATGAAATGGGTCTACTATTAAGGTAGTAACTGATTCGATACCTAAATTGGCTTAAACTTATCTAAATTACTCGAAATTAAATCGTAAATACTTAATCTCTCTATGTCATGCACATATATACACACTTAAATGTCCCCTAAAGATGTGATAGATTTTTTTTTTTAATATATATGAACTATTTCTAACTTAACATAACTTTTTAAATTTATGGTTGTACTTGTTAGCTTATAAGTTTAGGATTATGAATTAATGTATTTGAAAATAGAAACCAGTTATATCATTTTTAAAAAAATAAAAAAATTATTTATTTGTCTGGATTATTCAATCTGATTTATTAGTTTCATTAAAATCAAAATGATTGACTTTACCCAATTCAAAGAATTGAAATAATTTAATTTAGATATTAAGTATTTTAATTCAATACTAATTCTTTAAAAATAAGAATTAGAGTTATGAAACTATTCAGTAATTTTGAAATCTCTGATATTATTCAATCCCCGCTGGATATATAGTTAGATATAGTTTCGTAGATATGTTAGTATTTTATAAAAGAAATTCAATATTTAAATGGATTTTTAATATTATCATAAAAAATTGATAAAATAAATTAATGCTAATATTTTACAAAAGAAATTGAATATTTGCAAGATATAAAAGAAATAAATACCTATTTTGCAAAAAGAGAAAATAACCAAATATAGTCTGTTGCTGATGTTTTTATATATGTGGTGAAAAATTATATCTTTGAGCATATCTAGTTTTAATTTTTTTTAAGTAAATATTAGACAACTGCATTTAATATTATATTATAATATCATAATTAATATAATTTTAAGTATTCAAAGAATAATTTTATTAATATATATATAATTATATATTATTATAAATAATTTTTATTTTAATAAAAAATTATTATAAATAATTAATAAATTATATGTTAATTTAGAATTGTGCACAATAGTGTGGTTATAGAATTCATGTAATATGTTATTTTTTTATATTATTTATCAAAAAAGGGGTAAGAGCCAAAAGGGATCCTAGAATAAAGGGAAGGAAAAGTATGAGGAGAACCTTTGTGAGGCTTAATAGGATCTCCAAACAAATTAAGTACTTCTTACTTACACTCGCACAGACATGCCACACCCTAACCTTCCAGCCAAAATGCTTTTTCTTTCTGCAACACTGTGTACCACCATGTCTTGTTTAGTGCATAGAATATAGAGCCACCACCACTCACCAACTTCCCCATCTCAATCTCAAAACAAAAGGGAAAAAAACAAATAAAAGCAACCCCTGTGCTTTGGGGACTGCAAGTGTGCAAGCTTGCTCGCAACTCTCAAAGCACTGCTGCTTATTGCAACAGTGCAAAAAAGAAAACAAAAGAAAGAATTCCTTCCTCTTACTCTGTTTATTACTACCATCACTTTCCCCCAGAACCCACATGCTTTCCCATTCTCATTATCACTACCACCACCACCGCCAGAGCTGTCTCCTTATCATCCTCTCTTCTTCTCACGTTCAAGGGTGGTAATCTTGATTTTCTGTGAGCCAAAGTAGCTAGCAACCTATCAAGATGATCACATTAACTGACTTTTACCATGTAATGACTGCCATGGTGCCACTGTACGTGGCCATGATCTTGGCTTATGGGTCAGTCAAATGGTGGAAGATCTTTACTCCTGATCAGTGTTCAGGCATCAATCGTTTTGTTGCTCTTTTTGCAGTTCCTCTCCTCTCTTTCCACTTCATATCGACCAATGACCCTTATGCTATGAACTTCCGTTTCATCGCTGCTGATACTCTGCAAAAAGTCATAGTCCTTGCAGTGTTAGCACTCT
Source organism: Omphalea diandra (assembly GCA_949677035.1). Classification (NCBI taxonomy): domain Eukaryota; kingdom Viridiplantae; phylum Streptophyta; class Magnoliopsida; order Malpighiales; family Euphorbiaceae; genus Omphalea; species Omphalea diandra. The sequence continues at coordinate 96,364 of CATIWR010197601.1, forward strand.
GGACTAAGTTGAGCAAAAGGGGTTGCTTGGAATGGACCATTACGCTGTTTTCACTTTCTACTCTACCAAACACCCTTGTCATGGGTATTCCTTTGCTTAAAGGAATGTATGGTGATTTTTCTGGTAGTTTGATGGTG